>PVKE010034466.1:0-17381 GCA_004027555.1 Craseonycteris thonglongyai
AGAGGGAGGGGAGGTGGGAGAGGGCACCAGCATTATGGACACACTCAATAGTTTGGTGGTTACCTGGAGGAGTGGGGAGGGAGAGTTGTGGGGGGAGGTGGGAGTGGGCACCAGCTATATGGTGGTGGAGGGGGAGCTGATTCTGGGTGGTGGGCATATAATGCGATGCATGGGTAATGTGATGTGGACTTGTACATCCAGAAACTATCTAATTGTTACAAATCAATGTCACCCCAATAAATTTAACAATAAAAAAATAAAATAAAATAAAATAATAATACAGGATGGGAAAAAATCTTATCTGAAGGAAGGAATGCCTAGCAACAGTAATAAAGATATATACAAATTTAAATGACTATTTTTTCTCTTATTATGAAAAAGTTGTAATAATAATGTATTCTGGGATTGTGAAACATGTAGAAGTAATATACATGACAATAGTAAAAAAAAGGGGAATAAACAGACTAATAATCCAATTATAAGTGAAGTAATACAGTCTTCATGAAAGTTTGTGAGAACTTAAGAATAAAGATAAAAAGAAAGGATAGTTAAAGAGTCATTTGAGGAAATAAAATATGGTCATAAATAATACTTATTTTTAAAAAGGCAAGAAATAAGGAACAAAGAAAAAAACTTATTATTCCTCATAATTGCATTTACTATAAATGGACAAAATGTTCTTATCAAAAGGCTGTGATTGTGAGACTCAATAAAAATATCAGGAACTATGTCTAAGCTGCTTACAAGATCTGTAACTAAATACAGAGACACAAAAAAGTTGGAAGTAAAGAAATCAAAAAGTATATATCGTGAAAACATTCAGAAAGCTGGTGTGGCTTTATTTCTAGCAGACAAAGTCAACTTCAGGAGACATACTGTGACATACAGAGAATCTTTTCATAATGAGAAGAAAGGTCAATTCAGCCGGAAGGTATAACAAGTCTAAAAGCATGTGCAATTCAGGACAGAAATTTTCAGTGTATTCAGCAAACTGACAGACCTGGAGGGAGACAACCAAAACCACAATTGCATGTGGAGGTTTTCACATCCCTCTCTTCATTATTGAAAAAAACAAGGAGACAAGAATTGAAAAATAACACGAGAAAGCATTAGAGAAGATTTCAGTGACTTTATTGAAGCAACTAGACTTGGAAGTACAGGGTGTTGTTCCGGAAAGGTACAGGGGTATCAGTGAGACAGCACATTCAAGGAACAGCCTAAAATGGCAATAAAACCAGGGGCCAATCTGGAAAAGTAGGTGAAGACGTACGTCTGTAGGATTTGGCATCAGGGAGCCCTAGGCAGTTATTGAGGGAGGGTGGGCCATGATCAGACCTCTTTTAGGAAGGTGTGGACACATAATTAAAGGAAGGAGAGCTGGGACCACAATGAAACAAAAGGGAAACAAAGGCAAAAATCACAGTGTTCACAATATCTCTCCTCTGGCATGAACGGGCAATATTGACCTGGATCGACCATAGGCAGGGCAGGGAAACAGGACTTACTGTGTTTCCCCAAAAGTAAGACATCCCCCGAAAATAAGACCTACTTACAATTTTGCCTCTCGCTGAAATATAAGGCATCCCCCCGAAAATAAGGCCTCCCCGATAATAAGGCCTCCCCTGAACATAAGGAGAGAAATCAGCGTGGAAACTTTGTGAAACTTAAACTGCAAGAGGTTGTGACTTGGGTGAAGAATTCATGGGAGAAAAATCACTGACAGTTGCATTGCAAATGCACTACGAGCAGGCTACCTTGACAAGAAGTACTCATTTAAGGACAGTGCTGTTGCTAAACATGGGAGATTTGGTCCACTGATTCTGAAAGAAAGGGAGTCACAAGAAATTCACCAGGAAATTTAGGGTTTGGATTGTTATGATGATGTTCCAGAAGATGATGACATGACTGTCATTGAATAAATGAGTAAATGTACCATAGATTGTTGTACATGGAAATAATGGTAGTAACAAGAAATTCTTGATGTTGTAGGATTCAGTTTGTCTGGTTATGCTGGTTTGTGATGACAACTACTACTGTACCATATACAGGTAATAAATTTCCTTTTTTTTGTTCAACAATACATGTGTACCGTATTCTTCTTCATGGAAAAATAAGACCTCCCCTGAAAACAAGACCTAGCGCATCTTGGGGAGCAAAAATTAATATAAGACACTGTCTTATTTTCAGGGAAACGGTATCAAAATTGTTAATATTCAATAGATACTGATCATAAAAGATGAATAGGAGTCACACGTGACATCTGCCATGACAAGAGGGGCTCAAAGTGGTGACATCAGTGTCCCGACACTTCTGATGATGGCAAACACCTGCCTGAGCAATGCTGACCACAGTGTCTACTTGTATTGCTTCACATGTTGACCATGCGTCTCACACTTATCACGAATGTGTGCAATTGTTAGGTGTTTTGGAGGTTCTGTTGCACACTCACACCTCCATTGTCATTGTATTTCCACAACGTTCTCGAATTTCCAACACCACTTTCAAATGGTCTGGCGCTCCTCAAACAACTGTGCTTCTGCCATTTTCTTTGACTGTCCTGCCTGTCGCATGGTGATGCCAACATTCATTTGACTAACGCCGTCTTTTGAGCCAATGTCATGCTACACATTGCTACCGTGATTCAGTTCAACTTAGACAAGTAACCCATAGGTAGCATCTCTTAAAATGTGCATATATATTTTTGGCAGCCCAGGCATAGTTTATACACCAAACTCACCGAATTATATATTTAAAACATGTGCGTTTCACCTTATGAAAATAGTACTTCAGTGAACATGCTTGATTTTAAAAATGATTTCTTGGATGTGGTCTAAACGAGCATACACACACACACACACATATACACATAAATAAACTACATAATTTCAACAACATACCTGCATAAGACAAAGGACTAAAAAGACGAGAAGGAGAAAGATGGGGAAACGTCTGCAATACAAACACAATAAAAACAATGGCAAGATTCCAATAATACAAATGTAGCATTCAAGGCAACCTTTCCAGCAGATAAAGATGTCCTTTGATTGGACCAAAGACACAATCTACGAGTATAAAACAGTGATGAGACTTTAAGATGTGATAACCCATTGGATAGATAAAGAAATTAAGTACTTAGATGGATAAAGAGAAATAGAAACAGAGTCATAGAAATGTTTAATATATCCTGTCGGTTTCTGATAGATGAAACACAAATTTAATTGAACACTTTTTACACGGTCTTTGATGGAGCAAGTAAACAAAAAAGGGGTCTGAGTCATATATTAACAGGAGATATTTTATGGTTAACCAGATTTCAAATCCTAAATCCTAGGTAAGCGCCGTTCTTTCTTTTAAAGAGCCAATGGAACATTTAAAATGATTGCTCATATATCAAGCCATAAAGAAAACACCAATAAATCCCCAAAAGTGGAAATAAATCCAGCCACATTCACTGTAATTTACTACCATACAACTACAGACTAATAACAAAAGTTATATCTTAACTTGATTTATTTTAAGATATACACCTTCAAAGCAATTTGCGAAGTAAAGAACACGCCATGGGCCTGTATAATGCAGTTACTGCACATACAACATCTGAATTGTGAAAATGTACCTAAGAAACTAAAAGGCTCAATTCAATGAGGGAAAACAGGCATGCATCATTAATATTAAAATTATATTTTCCCTCCAAGTTAACTCTTTGGCCCCAAAGTTGCTTCTACTGTCAATGCAAACTTATTTTTTATAGAGAAAAGTAATGAAAGAATTTACTTTAAAAAATCATACTACCTGATTATAGTGAGTTGTCTACAACGTTTGACTAAAATACTTCAAAGACATTGAAAATAGTTAATACTTATACTTTTAACATTCAAAGACAAGAAATCAATTTATATTGCCAAGACCTGAAAGTTTTGTTCAGATCGAAATTCTAGTTGCAAAAGTGAGATAGCTCTGGATGGGGCATAATGACATTTTGTAATCGTTTATGATCTGTCAATTCTTTGATGGCCTGAGAGGAATGAAAACCACCTGCTTGCCTTTTGTTATCACCTGTGCTCTTCAATTTTAAAGATTTATTTTATTGTTTTTGACAGAGAGAGACAGAGAGAAGGGGGAGGGCCCAGAGCCGTCTTCATAGTTGTGCGTCATCAGTTTTCAAAATTATTTCATTCCACACAAGTGGGTGGAGGCCGTGTGGGGCAAGAACTGAACCGGGGGGCCTCTCACATGGGAGGCGAGAACCTTACAACTGCTGGGATTAGCAGTTACCAGTTGTGCTACGGGTCAGCATATGGGTTTGCACAAGCCGGGGCCAGGAATTGAACTCTGGACCTTGCAACTGCAAGTCATGGGCTCAACCGCTGAGCTAGCTCAGCATCCCCGATTTCAAATGTAGAAATCCGAGCAGATAAGAATCTCCCCTTCTTGAAAGAAAAGCAACAATGAGACAAGACCTGATTGGATCTCAATGTTCATGGAGTTGAGTCACTGGCCTTCCAGGATAGACAGCTGTATTCACCTCACATGTTGGGGTGGTGCTTCTGTGACTTGCCTTAGACGCCTTTCCTTTCGTTAATTCCTTCTAGAAGCTTCTTAAAAACGAATTCCTTCCTTCAGTCTGATCTAAAACTCTTGGGTCACTCAAGTCCAAGCTATCGCACTAAAAGAATTCACATTACGTGAGATGGTGGCACATGCCTGCTCTAGTTCTTAGGGATTTGAGACGACTCTGTCTCTCACACACCCAACATTCATTAAGCAAATTAAATAATCGACACCAAGAAAAGTTCAGTGACCCACCCTGGGGTCACGGGAAGGATTCCACGGGAAAGTCAGGGGCGGAACGTGGGTCACGTTCCTTAATTTCAAGTGTGTGTTCGAGTCAGGCTGAAGTTCAGCCGACCGGAGCTCCCGGACAGGAAAGTGTGCGATGAAGAACATTTGTGAAGAATGAGTCCAGGCAAAGGAGGACACATGTAACATGGGATTCCCGTAGCTGTCAGCTCTAGTGTGTCTTTCACCCCCAACCGATGGCACTGTCTCGTGTCTTATCATCGGGGGTCTGGCCACGACCCAACAAGCAGTATGGAACCCCAACATCTCCCAGCTACTGAGCATCCACTGCACAAGGGGTGCAGAGTATACTCAACATGGAAGCCTGCTCCTGTCTGGCCCCAGGGCCAGGGCTGCGATGTCTGCTGAGATGCTCGCCTCAGACGTGATACAGCGTTCCCTCGCCACTTCGCGCTTCATGTTTTGCGGCTTCAGTGCTTCGCGAGTTTTCCCAAAATATTCATCAAAAATAAAAATGAAAAAATACAACCATGTCGGCAGCCACATGGCGGAAAGGAGCGTTGTTTCATGTGGATGCGCGAGAAAGAAGGATCCCTGCATGTCAAACAAAGAGATGAGTTGACTCAGAGTCCATCCCACGGGCTCTCATAAAGGTGCGTGATTGGTTTCCGGTGCGACATCGACCAATGAGAAAATTCCTAGGGGCAAATCGTACTTGGAGGTTTTTCAGCTTTCGCGGAAGGTTCTGGTCCCCATTAACCGCGAAAAACGAGGGATCACTGTATTGTCCCAACCAGCCAACGTCCTGCTTCCCAGCTGAAATCCACACCAGAAGTCCTTTCGAATTCAGTGAGTCCTTGTCACCAGGTACCATCCCCACGTCCTCTAATGCATACGGGCTTTTCCAACACCACCGGCTGTTTCTTTCAGACATGCCCCTGTTCAAAAGATCTTGTCGTCAAGACATAGTTTCGGCCACATCACACAGTCTATGTTCTGACATATTGGCACCTGGGTCATGTTTCTGCGCCTTATGGAAAGAGCTGAGGACGTGTCACTGCGCATCACCCAGCCAGGCTGTGCTCTGAGGGCTGGACCCCGCTATGAGATAAGCGGGAGGAAACGTGAGTGCAGAGAGCGGTTGTGGAAATTACAGTGTCTGCGCTGTACTAAGATATAAGTTAATTTTGCTTCGGCTCATGCTGCGCATGACCCACGCGCCGTTAGCTCCTGCCAGCGTTGCCGCTTACTATCCACAGATGGGAGGTGAACATGTTTCTGTTGACATCGGACAAATGTCAAAACGGGGCTTCTCGCAGCCCCCCAGTGACCCCTGTCTTGGAGTTTCAGCCCATTTCCCTCTGATCTGATCTCTGTGGGAGACAGGTACACTCTCCAGGGTTTTGCAAAAATAATGAAATAGGACATGATGATGGAAGTGCACATGCCCAGGTTTTGTTTTTTGGAATCCCAACACCGTTTCGGTTCAGGGCCTGAGCCTTGGAAATCATCGTACGGGCATCAGCTCCCTCACAGACACCTCCTCTCTTCCAAATACCCTTCTAGCACGCTCCACACGCTCGCTTGCTCTTTTTAAGGTTAATTGTATTGTGTGAGAGAAGGTGAGAGACAGCGAGAAGGGGGAGGGCCCAGAGCCATCTTTATAGTTGTACATCATTAGTTTTTGACATGGTTTTGTTCCACACAGGTGGGCAGGGGCCACACAGGGTGGGAACTGGGCTGGGGGCCTCCTTCATGGGAGACACGCCCCCTCGAGCCAGGGTCCAAAACAGGGACCTCCCACATGGGATGCTCACCTTGTGAGAACCGAACTGGGGGCACTCCCCAGTTCAGCATATGGGTCTGCACGGGCCGGGGCCAGGACTTGATCCTTGGATTCCAGGGCTGCAAAGTGAGCACTTAATCCACTGAGCCATCCTGGCTTCCCTGATTGTTAATATTTTGAGGACCCTGTATCCTGTGTTCCATGGTGTCTGCATCAATTTGCAGGCCCACCAACAGGGTTCCCTTTTGTCCATGTCCTCGCCAACACTTGTTACGGTACCTCTTGTCTTTTTGAAAGCGGCCAATCTAATGGGCATGAGGTCTTATTCTGCATCTGCCTCGTGACAGTGATGTTGAACATCTCGTCATGTACCTGTTGGCCCTCCGTTGTCACCTTTAGAGAAACGTCTATTCAAGTCCTTTGCCTATTTTTAAATTGAGTTGTGCAGTTTTTGTTTTTTTTAACCTGTTCTTCTTGGATGCCTTTTTCCCACAGAAGACCAGAGGCTCACAGGAGCACTGTCCATTCTGCACATCTCTGGCCTGGGGACACTGGGGACTTGGAGCCACTTCTCTTGCTTCTAATTCTGTCTGTAGCTCTCTGTTGGGCAGGGGATGCTTCAGCCTCATCTCCGTGTTCCAGGATCCTCTCAGTGGTATCTTGGGTGTGAACACTTGTTCTTGAGGGGGTTGGTGGGTGAAGTCAGGAACAAACTGTCACCATCTTGCTGAGGAGATAGTTTGTGCCTCTCTTTCAATGGGAATTAACATCGTAGAGGCACACCCACAGCCCGGAAGTGTCCTTGAACAGTCTCCTCTGCTATCCACACCTACTGTCCTCCATTTTTTCTTTTTTTCTTTTTTTTTTTTAATAAATTTTTTAATGAATTTTTTTTAATTGTTTTTGACAGAGAGAGAGAGAGAGAGAGAGAGAGAAAACGATACAAAGACAGAGAGAGAACTGAACTGGGGGCACTCCCCAGTTCAGCACATGGGTCTGCACAGGCCAGGGCGGGGATTTGATCCTGGGTCCCCGGAGATGCAAAGTGAGCGCTTAACCCACTGAGCCATCCCGGCTTCCCCCCATTTTTTCTTTCTTCCAGCAACTCTGACAGCTTATCTGAAAGGCTGGGGACCACGTGACAGAGGCCACACGTGTTCTGTGCTCTGTTAAATGACATCGTTCAGACTCTGGCTGGAACATACGGCCAGGTTCTGGGCCAGCAAGTTAGGCTTCTTGAGACGCTGTGAGCGAGGGTTTGAAAGATCCAATTCAATGAGCAATAGATCCTCAGTCATAGAAACGTAGGTTCTAAGCATGTTCTTGCTATGAGTGTCATTTTATCAGACTTTTCTGATGCTAGATAATGGAGGTGCTCTTGTTTGATTGACTGAGATCTGAACTAACTTTATATGTCAGGAAAACATCTTGGGGGTCTTTGCAAAGCCGAAGAGCACATGGGCTCTGTGACAAGACCCTCAGTATGTACGGGTGGCGGGGGTGGCAGGGTCAGAGGGGGACCCAAAAGACCTGGAATGTATTGATAAAAATACTATGTATGGGGAAGCCGGGATGGCTCAGTGGGTTAAGCACTCACTTTGCAGCTCTGGGGACTGAGGATTGAATCCCAACCCCGGCCTGTGTGGACCCATATGCTGAGCTGGGGAGTGTCCCCAGTTTGGTTCTCTCTCTGTCTCTGTATCTCTCTCTCTCTCGCTCTCTCTCTGTCAAAAACAATAAAAAAAAATACTGTGTATTTATTCTTACATGTTTAAACTTCAGTTACCTTCGGCATCCTCTCCACTGGATGCAGTACACCTTTCGAGACACTTTTTCCACGTCTCAAAGCTGTTTTTGAATGCATCAATGTTGATACCTTTTAGTACTTCTGGAAATTCTTTGTTTCACCTCTCCCACATGAGCAAAACGTTTCCCTTTGAGGACTTTTTTTCATCCAAGGAAACAAAAATAAGTCACTCAGGGCAACATCAAGTGAATAGGGAGGGTGGGGCATGGGTGTCAAGCTGTTTTATGGTCCAGAACTGCTGAACACTCAGCACAGTGCGGGCAGGTGGGCTGTCATGCCGCACGTTGTTCGTGTCCATCACCCGTCATGAAATGGGCAAACGTGTTGAAAGAGTCTCCAGAAACAATTCACTGAAGCTGAACGCAGCCTCTCACAACCACGCCAGCCAGTACACGGATGCAGATGGGGTCCTAGAACCCTCACCTAGTGGGGAAGCCTGTGCTACAAGGGGCTTGTCCCCCAGAAGGTCATTCCAGATTTTTGGGGGCCCCCCTCATATTATGGGCAGAGGCAGCTGTCCCTGGGACGTACTTGCCAGCATTTAATTAGAAGAAGCAGAGGTGGTGGAGGACCCCGTGTGGAGCCAGGTGTTCAGCGGAAGCTCTGCCATCATTCCCATGGTTCCACAGGTGATGTCGGTGGCGGCTAAAAGCATTGGGATCCCCGCCCGGCTCCTGAAGCTTATGCGCTGCACAGTCCTGTGCATTTGCTAATAATCTTGCACTGCATTCATATCCTGCTGAAATCATCCAAGCTGCTTCCTACACTTGCCGGGTACATCTCTCAGCTCTGTTCCCACACTGTGCTGTCCCCACTGGCGAATAATCACACATTTTCACCATGTTGATAATGTAACTCTCCCAACAGGGAGTTTATCAACCCCCACATTCAAAGAAATCTCTAGTGAATTAAACACCATGTCGCCGTTCTCTGTCTTTAGGATGTCCCCCGGTTGCATTTTCATTTTGACCCCATTGGAAGATGCCGGAGTGGGATCGGCACCAACCAGAATCATTTTCCAGATTCCCAGTTCGGTCTCCGCTTGCTGGTGTCTTCGTTTACTGAGCTCAACGTTCAAATGAGACGTCAAACTTGGTACCATAGTGCGCGCAGCTCCCAAGATGAAACCACCTCACATCTCGTTCTGTAATGAAAATATCACCCCGGAGCAATGCTATGTGGAATCCAGAGAGGAGCTCAGACCTGAGGCAGAGATTGAGCATTCGGGGCGATCTCACTGCATTGGCTTTAACGTGGGGTATAAAGCTCACGCTGTTGGACTTGTGAGCGAGAGCAGCAGGAACAGTGTGTTGGCAGCCTCGCTCACTTCCTCCGACGTTTCCTGCTGATTCCCACAGAGCGCAGGGAGCCATGTGCTGGTGGTCACGCAGCCGCATCATTACAAAAGCTGAGTGAATAATCATCGTGCTAATGAACTCGCTCTCAGACAAGATTAGTTCTCTCACGTTAAGCCTCCTTCAATCTGAAAGAGAAAATGTGTTTCGGTTCCATCTCATCAGCCAGAGATGCTCATAACATGTCGACATATTTCTCTGTAGACGCGCACATGCTGACGTCAATGGACATTGGCTGATCATTCAGGTAGAGTCTCATAAGGAGCCACAAGCTAGATCCCTCCCATGCGCAGCTCACAAGAGGGTTCACGCTCCTGTGAGAATCTAATGCCGCCGCTGATCTGACAGGAGGCAGAGCTCAGGCGGTCACGTGAGCAATGGGAGCAGCTGTAAGTACAGATGAAGCTTCACTCATTGGATGCTCACCTCTTGCTGTGTTGCCTGGTTCCTAACAAGCCACAGATCAGTATCAGTCAGTGGGTTGGACTCCTGGTGTGGGACACACTACAGATATGTCTCTGGAAGGGCAAAGGAGGCTGAGGTTGATCCACAACTTCCCATCCATCACCGGTTGATGGTGGCTCCTGGGGACATTAGTCCTGTGGCATTTTTGTCCTGCCCTGAGGACACCTAGCCATTCTGGCAGAGATACAGGAAACATTCTGTGACTGGAGTTGCCCTGACAGCATTGCCTACCACCACGGCTCTGAAGAGCTGATTTAGAATGTTTTTACAGTGACCAGCGATACGTGATTATTTTCCAGAGCTTTTCTTTTCTTTTCTATTGTATTCTATCTAATTCTGGAAACATTATGTATCTCAGTAAATGAGGTAAATGTATTAACCAGCCTATCTTATAACTGGATGGACCCAGCGAGAACTTAATTTTATCCATTTGGCATTTTGTATTATAAATGGTGTCTGAGAAATTGGTAGGTGATGAGTTAATCTGCATTCCACATGACTATGACTATTCTGCATCATAGGCTAAAATTTAGCTCTAAAACTCAGGAGTGAGAGATGCAATAGATAGTTGCAAGGGAAAAGCAGAAAAAAATAATAGAGAATCGGTTCGTAACTCCATTAGTATCCAGATGGGGTGTTTTAGGTCATTCCTGTTTCAGTTACACTCTTGCCACCAAATACTTGCTTTTTCCTAGTCCTTTTTGTTCAAACCCCTTAACCACACTCCTCCTCTGCTGAATCTTATTTGCTGCTAGCCTCTTCGAGTGGCTCGGGCCCCTGATTCTGAGCTCTGCTGCAGTCTCCCATCACCCCATTCCTTCTGGAATGCTGCTAATCTATCCAGCACCCTTCAGGCCAGCTGCCGATAAATAAAACTGTGCCTTGAAGCTTTGGCTTTTTGGAAATCTAAATATTAATTGGGATACACGTGCCTATCTCAGGTGCTCAGATGAGAACATTAAAAAAGTAAGAGAAACTGAGAGGCCAGATAGCTTCGCAGCTGAGTGCTTGCCTCTTAGTCATGAGGTCCAGGGTTCAATTCCTGGCCCCGGTCCATGCAGACCCACACGCTGAACTGGGGTGCAAGTAGTAAACACCAAGATGGCCCAGTGGTGAAGGTTCTCACCGCCCATGGGGGAGGCCCCCAGTTTAGCTCCCACCCCACACAGCTCCACATCCACCTGTGTGGAATGAAACCACGTCACCACTAATGATGTGCAACTATGGAGACGGCTCTGGGCCCTCCCCCTTCTCTCTCTCTCACCTTCTCTCAAAGAATAAGGGCAGAGTTCCTCAACGCCCACCCCACATGGAGTCAGTCTTTCTTCTTGTGTTTTCACCTGCACAACACTTAGGAAGCTCCAGCTTACAGTGGCGTTTGGAGCCCAGCTCACCCCTCGGGAGCCCTGGGGTCCTCACTCTGGGAACACACTTTGCCCTGTTTCCCACAGTGCTTTTCTCTTGGAAACGGTATAACTGGGGTGAATTAAAAGGCACTAGAAAGAACTGCTATGTGCACAATGGTGCAAAAGATGTGCAGCCCAATTCTCAAGTGACAGCCCAAGGTTGTCCAGATGGGTAATGCTTCTTTGGTGAAAACTAGACCCCACATGTGAGAAACAAAGCTAAGCTCAGTATCTGTTCACAGGGGTTGATACCCTGTTAAGATTTTTTATTTTAAGATTTATTTTATTGTCTTTGGCAGAGACAGAGAGAGACAAAGACAGAGAGAGACAGAGAGAAGGGGGAGGGCCCAGAGCAGTCTTCATAGTTGCACGTCATTGGTTTTCGACGTGGGTTTATTCCACACAGGTGGGCAGGGGTCGTGCAGGGCAGAAACCAGGCTGGGGGCCTCCCGCATGGGAAGCTCACCCCAGTTCAGCATATGGGGCCACATGGGCCGGGGCCGGGATTTGATCCTCGGTCCCCAGGGCTGAAAAGTGAGCATTCAACCCACTGAGCCATCCCGGCTTCCCTGAGAGCTGTACTTTAAAATTACGGGTCTGTACCCACAGCATGAAGAAGGAGCTGCTGTCTTACTCGGGTGCTGGGGGGAGGAAAGCATGTTATACCGACCAGAGGGATGGATGTTAAAAGACAGAGTCGTCTTTGGAAGCCATTACGAGCAGAATACAAGAACACACTTCTCCTTTACAAATTGCAGGGAAGTAGATTCAGAAAATCAACCTGAGCAGGCGTTTGTCACTGATAAACCTTCTGCTTGCTTCACACACACACGCAGAAGGTGGTCATGAGGTCTTGTAGCCAACATTTTTTTTCCTTAGATGAACTAGACTGCATTTGCTTTATCTGCAAAGGCTCACCACGTCTGTCCCTTCTGGTCTGGGTCCCATGTTAGTCCTGATTATGCTGTCATTCAGGTCTGCAATGAGCGAGAAGTAGCAAACTATTAAACAGCTGACTCTAAAGAACTGTTTCCTAGTTCCTCTGTCACCACCTACACAGCTATGAGCAACCCTATTCATCCCACAAGTCTTTCCTCTAAGTGCCGTTTTTTTCCCCCTCTCTTGAAATAACGCCAAACGGCTTAGTGTCACTTGAGTAAATATTATGTACTTACCAGGTTGGCTTCAAAATAGGTTGGGAATTAGCTCTTGATCCATCAACAGGCAACAAGGAAATGGCAGCTACTGAAAGGTCTGTTAACATTCTCCCCCATAGCTGTCCCTGAGGTCAGAGTCATTTCTACTGTAAGAGATGATTAATGGGAAAGGGACACTCATACTAAAATAACGTGTCAACAGCTGAGACACAGAACTCTGTCGCTAGACCAGTGTTACAACGCTTGCTCGGTGTACGTTCCAAAGTGATTCATCATTCATTCATTCATTCATTCACTCACTCATTCACTCATTCATTCACTCATTCCTTCCGTTTTTCAAACTACTCCTTGCGGGCTGCAGGATGAGGTTGGGGAATACAGAATATGTGTGATACATTCTCCACCCTTTAGAAGTAGATTGGTAGGAGGTACCCTCTCAGACAGATTTCACAGTTACCTAGTAACGTGCTGAATGCTACCCAAAGCATAGTTGATGGATTGTTTTACTTCATCCTCACAACACCTCTATCAGGTACATACTATTCTAACCTTTATTTCTAGCTGAAGAAACTGATCTGTAGAGTGTGGTATTTACTCCTAAACAAAAACAAAAACGATAGCATAGTGGGGCAAAGGCTATGAGAACATGAGAAAAAAAACGGAGGCGATGAATTCTATGTGAAGTTTCGACTATGCTTTTTAAAGACAGTTGCAATATTTATATTTAATTTTGAAAGACACATCCCCATCTTATGCATGAACCTGTACAGATTCGAGCACAACTCTACATAGTGTAGGACTCTATTTTATTTAATTTGATACATGTATATATTCCCCATGGAATTACACGTGAACAGGTACTGTTTGGAACATGCAGCATCTTTAACTGTGTTCAACACACAGATGATTTCAAAAAATGTATTTTGAATGTATGCATGAGCCAGCTTTCATTAGATGTAGTAAAGTGAGCCCTCCAGAAAAACAGAACACATTAGTCGGGGCACAGAAGTATGAGGTCTGACAATTAGGTTCACAAATTCATCCTAGAAAACGTGCTACACACCTCATGGCTGATATCACTACAGCCACCTTGGAAGCACTCCCCTTGGGAAGCTGTGCACTGATACCAATGCCTGGACCACCCTTCAAAGCAATGTTGGAACTCTTTCTGAAACAGCCATCAGAGCCGTCGTCATATTACCCTTAATATCCCAAATGTCATCAAACTTTCTTCTTTCCCATATTTCCTTTATCTTCGGGTAAAGAAAAAGCCACTGGGGGTCAGATTAGGTGAGTAGGGAGGGTGTTCCAGTAAAGTTATTTGTTTACTGGCTAAAAATTCCCTTACAGACAGTGCCGTGTGAGCTGGTGCATTGTCGTGATGCAAGAGCCACGAGTTGTTGGCGAAAAGTTCAGGTTGTTTTTGTCCCACTTTTTCATGCAGCCTTTTCAGCACTTCCAGATAGTCAACTTGGTTGACTGTTTGTCCAGTTGGTAGAAATTCATAATGAATGGTCCCTCTGATACCAAAAAAGGTGAGCAACATTGTTTTGACTCTTGATTTGGACTGACAGAACTTTTTTTGGTTGTGGAGAATTGGCTGACTTCCATTGTACACTTTGACGCTGTATTTCAGGGTCATTGGTACACTCGTGTTTCATCACCAGTGATAACATGGCCCAAATCATCATCTTGCCTCTGCAACAGGTCTTGGCAAACTCAAGCTTCGATATTCTCACAACGGCACACAAAAACACACAACAACAATAAAGAACGCCACTCAGCAAGAAACCACCACGTGTCCACACGAACACAGCTGTGAGATGCTGATATACCAAGGGTATGAAACCTTACCAAGTTGCTTGTACCATGTTGCCAACATAAGCGCATGGTGGCGAGTTGGTGAACTTAATTGTCACACCTTGTATGTTACTAAAATTTCATTGGCTTTTCTCCTGCTATTCTGTCTCCACGTCATTTGGATGATTGACATGAAGCCAGAAGAACCTACAATGGTAGAGAGAAATTGTTCCCCCAGCAAAATATACCTTCAATTTACTAGATATTATCAAATTATCTTCCACATGAGACGTACTGTCGACACTCACTCTCAAAACTTGAGAGTTTCCATCTTTCCTACATAGTCACTAAACAACCAGTGTGACCAAATATGGGAACTTTCTTCAATCTGGGCATGAAATGGTAGTTCATTATAAATTTAGCATGGCTTCCATGAATATTAGTGAGGACATCTATCTTTTTATATGTTGATGGGTGATTTGGGTTTAGTTTTTCAAGAAATATCCCTTGTTTATTTTTCAATTGGGTCATTTTTTTTTATTGTTCATGATTTATGCTGGATGTAAATTATTTCTGGGTTATTAACATTACAAATATCCCCTCTAGCATGTAAGCTTGCAATTCTTATTCTATTTATAGCCTCTTTAATTTTAATGTAGTCAAATTTCTCATCATTTTTGGGTTTTCCCTCATTTTGCCTGTTGTACATGTGTTTTTAATATTCTCTTTGGAAAGTTTTAGGGTGTTGCATTTTGACATTGAAGCCTGTAACCTGTCCAGATGTTATACTTGTATAACAGAAAGATGCAAGTTTCCCCCTTGTCCATGTGTATAGCCAATTATCTCAGGATCATTTATTCATGTGCAAATTTTTAAAAGGTTTATTTTATTGTTTTTGAGAGGAGAGAGAGGGAGAGAGAGAGAGAGAGAGAAGGGGAAGGGCCTAAAGCAGTCTCCATAGTTGTCCATCATTAGCTGTGACATAGTTTCATTCCACACATGTGGATGTGGGGCCAGGTAGGGTGGGAACCAAACTAGGGGCCTCCTGCATGGGAGGCAAGAACCTTTTCCACAATCCTAATAGTTTCCAGTTGTGCCTCAGTTCAGCATATGGGTTTGTATGGGCCGGGGCAGGGAATTGAACCCTGGACCTCGCAGTTGCAAGGCAAGCGCTCAACCTGCTGATTTATTCTAGCATCCCTTCCAATTAAAAAAAAAAAAATGTGAGGGTTTCTTTCAAGGATGGTGGCATGAGAGGAGAACGCCGATAACTGCCTGGGAAGGGCCTTGTGAACAGAGGGGAATCCACAGGGGAAACCCTGAGAAGAAACCTCAACTAAGAGAACCACACAACACAGAACAACACACAAAGGTTAGAGAAAAAAGGGGAGAGCAGGAGAGGGAAGGGGAAGCAGCAGTTCGGGGACAGAGACTCGGAGCGCGACCCGGGGCTGGCAAAAACAAAGGGGGATTGGGGGACTACGGTCAAAGTGGAGCTGGATCGTGGGTGGGCTGGAAGCTGAGACCTAGGGAGCATGGAATCCCCACAAGACTGTGGACAATTTAACATATGAACTCAAGGGACAGCATACAGTGCCCTAATCAGATCACAGAGCCTAAAGTGGAACAGGGACTGTGAAGCAGGGCAGCTGCACTTCCCAGCGGGCAGGGTGAGAGCAGGGCACCAGCCCACAACAGCTCAGCACCCCTGATTTACGGAGATTGACTGTGAAGGAGCACCTTCTGAGGACAGGGCTCTTGGAGTGAGGGCTGGGGCTTGAGTGGGCATAGCTGCATTGGACGTGCTTAGAGTGAATCCGGCGGTCTCAACAGAGCCGGGAGCATAGAGCGGCTGCCGCCCGAGCTATGGCCTGTGCTCACAGGGCTTTCGGAGCCCTGCCCACCGGGCCGCCACGGCGCCACTAACAGTGTGCAACTGGGCTTTCGGCGCCCTGCCCACTGGGCCGCCACGACACCGCTGCTTGCTTGCCAGCGCGCAATTGGGCTTTTGGTGCCCTGCTCACAAGGCGGCTGCAGCACTGCTGCCAGCGTGCAAGTGCGCACCCGGGCTTTCAGCGCCCTGCCCACCAGGCCGCCGCAGCTCCACTGCCTGCTTGCCAGCGCGCTGCTGGGCTTTTGGCACCATGCTCGCCGGGCCGCTGTGGCACTGCTGCCTGCTCGCAAGCGTGCATCTGGACTTTTGGCCCCGCCCACCAGTCCTCTGGGGCCTTGCAGCCCGCGTGTGCGGCTGGGCTGCCGACCGGGTCGCCGCGGTGTCATTGCCTGTGCTTGGGACTGCGTGGCCGACCAGGGCCTCTGCCAAGCCCCAGCCCATCCAAGTGCTGCCCTGCAGGCATGGCTTACAGATATGATTGAAGGAGGGGCAGCCAGGCGGAGGAAAGACCAGAGCTCCTGCGCCCCGACCGCACTGAACCACCAGCCCCCCTGCTGAAAGAGGTATCTGCTATTGTGTCTCAGGCCCACCCTACCTCCTACTCACATGCCCCCACCCCTGGCCACACCTTTACTACCCTGCTGTCTAACAGCTAAGACAGCAACCTGAAGTGCCTCAGGACACAGAAGCTGTCTGCTTCCCCCAACCCTCTCCCAAAATCTCCTTCTCCCACAACTGAGTCCAAAAGAAAAAATAAAGAGAAGCCCATCTGATAGGCAAAGCCCCAGAGGGAAAACAGACTCATGCGTAAAGCAAAAAGAACCACATCAAACACAATGCACACCTCAGAATCCAAAGCCCCTCCAGAAGATCAGGGGCAGTCTTTAGTAAAGGACCTTGCACACTTGGAA
>PVKE010034467.1:0-17381 GCA_004027555.1 Craseonycteris thonglongyai
AAAAAAAAAAAAAAAAAAAAAAAAAAAAAAGAATTATCTAAAAAAAAAAAAAATTAAAATAAAATAAAATGGTGGACCTTTGTGTCAAACCCAGTAATAAAAAAAAGAAAAAGAAAAGGCTGTGTGAAAAAATGAGATGAAAATGACCTGAACTTTTCACCAACAGCTCATGACTCTTGCATCACAATAATGCACCATTTCACATGACTGTTTGTGAGGGAGTTTTTAGCCAGCAAACAAATAACTGAATTGGAACACCCTCTCTACTCATCTGATCTGGCCCCCCCAACAACTTTATTCTTTACCCAAAGATATAGAAAATATTGGGGGAAGCAGTATGACTCAGCAGGTTGAGCACTCGTCTTCAGACCTGGGGACTGAGCATTGAATCCTGGCCCCGGCCCATGTGGACTCATATGCTGAACTGGGGTGTGCCTCCCATGTGGGAGGCCCCCAGCCCAGTTCCCGCCCTGTGTGGCCCCCACCCACCTGTGTGGACCAAAGACCATGTTGAAAACTGATGACATACAACTATGGAAACTGCTCTGAGCCCTCCCCCTTTTCTCTGTCTCTCTCATTCTCTGTCAAAAAACAAAATAAATCTTAAAAAAAAAAGAAAATATTGAAAGGAAGACGTTTTGATGACATTCAGGCATCCAGGGTAAGACAATGACAACTCTGATGGCCATTCCAGAAAGAGTTCCAAAATTGCTTTGTAGGGAGGATTAGGTGCTGGCATCGGTGCATAGCTTCCCAAGAGGAGTACTTCGAAAGTGACCATAGTGATATTCAGCAATGAAGTATGTAGCAATTTTTCTAGGCTGAGTTCACAAACTTAATTGCCAGATCTCATAGATTTTAATATTTCCCTGGTACAATTTTATTACCATTGGCATGATATTAAAAGATAAGGCCTCTGAGGGTGATTAGGTCATGAATGGGATTAGTGCTTTTATAAAGGGACCTCAGAGAGCTCACTGTCCTTTTCCACCATGTGAGTACACAATGAGACGAATCCATCTGTGAACCAGGAAAAAGGCTCTTATGAGACATCAAATCTGCCAGCCACTTGATCTTGGACTTCTCAGCCTCCAGAACTGTGAGAAATAAATGTCCATTGTTTATAAGTCTCCCGAAGTCTGTGGTATTCTATTAAGCAGCCCAAGTGGACTAAGGCAAGGTGACTCTTCTCCTGTCACCACTCTTTGAGTAGCCCTGGCTGAGTTGGGTCAGGCTTCCCACTTCACTTTCTCTCTTGCCCAGACCTTTAGGACACAGAACAGTCAACCTCCTCCATGGAGGGAGTATTGCTGTGTGAGGCAAAGGGACCAGTAAAACAGTGTAATGTAGACCCTCCACTGCATTCCTCCTGCACAAGCAAGGCAAGCTGCACCTTCCCAGGGTCCTTTGGAGAACAACTGCCTATCTCACCAAGGAGGATAATCTTCCCAGGGGTTCAGACCCTACAAGCAGCTCCAATACACTGAGCCAAGGAAGTCCCAGCACTGACTGAGTAAAGGCAACACAGATCTCAAAAAACAAGACACCTTCATGGCAGTGGGTTCACCTCCTCATCTGCCTTTACTTCCGTGGCTGCCAATTTAATATTGTCAGGTAGAGAATGAATGAAGAGTAACTCTTTTCTGGTCATGGTTCTGATGATCAGATCAGTCTAACTGATAATTTGGACAGCCCCTCAAGATCTTTTAGTCAAAAGTATGTGTTCAAGAGCTTAGTCACAAAGGAGCTCTCAAGCTATGAGTAGTTTTCACAAAATCAAAGTCACTTCCGTATACTAAGCTCTTATCATGTGTTGGGCACCATGCTAAGCACTATACTAATATTAGGCCACACTCCCACACTTACACTTAACAATGTTACTAGTATCTACTGGTATATGCAAACCTTCCCAGCTTTCAGGGGCTTGAAAAAAACAGCTATTCAATTACCTGTCATAATTCTGTGGGTTGACTAGTTTCAGCTGTGTGTTCTGTTCCACACAATGGCTGTGGCTACCTGGGTGCTGGCCTGCATTGGTGTCAGAGGGGGCCCTGGTGGGGAAAGCTAGTAGACTGGGCTGATCTGGGATTCTGGCATTGCTGGGCCTCTCCCTCTTCTTCACTTAGTTTCTTCACATGGGTTTGCTAGTGAGCAGCCAGACTTCTTCCATGATGGCTCAGAGGTATCCAAAGCACAAAAGAGGAGGCCACCAGGTCTTCCTATGGCAAGAGATGAAATGGCACAGTACAACTTCTGTTGCTTTCTACTCCTAACATGGGTCATAGGACCAAGTCCAGTATGGAATGAGAGAGACTACATATGGATATGGAAATGGGAGGGGTGGTGTTCACCTGGGGAACTGAGGCATAGAGAGACAGTCACTCAAATTCACTCATCTAGTAAGAGCTGGTATGCCACCAAAGATTCAAGATTCAAACTCAGATCAGCTAACTTCAAATCCATGTTCTCAACTATTGCTAAATAGGCAGTAGCCCAGGACACCATAAAAGAGGGGCAGAGGCTAAATCAGTTGTTGAAGTTAACAGCCACTCTGAACTAAGGTTCACAAATGATGTGGGTCAAATGTTAAAACAGGCTATGCTCAGAGAAATAGCAATAGGGAAGAGGTTCCCCGCCCCCTCCTCCCACCTGGGACAGATGGCAAAATTTAACATGAAAACAGATGTTGAACTCTTGTTTGGCTTCTATTTTGTCAGGGATCATGGTCTTCAAACAGAGCAAACACAAGCTAGAGGAAGTCTGCTTTATGCATTAGACTTTGAGTCTGAAGACCTGAGGTTTAATGGGAGCAAAGCACATCCACCCTCTGAGATTGTGTCTTGGTCTCTAAGAGGTAGGCTGACCATATCTACCATATTAAATGGAACAGTACCTTTTCTTTCATATTTTCTGACTGTCCCATTGTTTTAATATAAATGTAAATTTTGTCCCATTTTTAATATTTTGTAAAAAATGGAATGCAGTTTGTTTATTTATTATAAGGCTCTATGCTAATCAATGCATGCAGTAAAACTACTAGTGTGACAAAAAAGGAAGTTCCATTTATTTTATTGCATCAGGGCCAGGCTTCTTGATCTAGCAACCATCAGATGCTGCCCCCTTGTTTGTCTGCAGTAGAGAATTCAAGAGGTGATTGTTAAGCCCCATTCAATTTGTGGGAGCCAGGAGGTTCATGCACACAAACTGCTGAACAGGCTCACCTGGCTGTTTGCTTCCATCAGATTCAGTGTGTGGAATGCAGTGACTGTGAGTCTTACAGTTATTTCTACAGCATCATTCTGCCCGTAGAGACTCTTTCTTCCTTACATTCAATTTGACTGAGACTTTTCAGCCTCATATTTCAGTTCAACAGACTGATACATATTTATTACAGTAGAACATTATAGTGGGACATTAGCATATACCAGCTTATAATAGCAGTTGGAGTATTCATTCCTTTTTTTTCTTTTTGGTGTATGTTTATGAGTTTTTGCAGGCCTCTACAGTCCTGCATTAGAGTGTTAAGTGTAATATGCCATACAGATTGGTTTTTATTTATTTATTTATTTTACTGGTTATGTGATATTTTGTAAGTATTTTATTGGTATGTGGTTTTGTTTTATTTTTGGTATTTTATATGCAGTAATTAGTGTTATTTATTTGTGCCCCTTTCCATGTTCTTTTACAGTGAGTTTAGGTTGTTCTTTTAGGTCTTTTATAGCCTAAAAATCTAGATTAAGAGTTGAGACAATAAGGGCTATGTCGTAAAACAAAATTGTGTCATGGAGTAAGAGAAGTTTTATGATAAGGTGTTGAAAGATTGAAATTCGCTGTATAAGATTATGTCATGGTATGATTGTGGTGAAATACAATCCCCCTCTACATCTACTTAAATTTTTGTATGAGTTCTGTCACTGAAAAGTAATTATTAGCTCAATATTTTAATGTAATAAAACTTCTATCATCTTATTTTTTCATGAATGTGGAATATTACATAACCCTGTCCAGTTTTTGTCATCCCAATATCCTGTTTTTGTCTCAAGGAAATATGGTCATCCTACTACAAGGACAAGATAAAAACAAGCAGCCAGGTTGTTAGGAAGGTTGAACAAGATGTGAGGCTTAATAGATAATACGATCTAGTATAGAGTTAGGCTTAACCAACATTAAACAGTTATTGAGATCACATGACCATTGATTTAAAAAAGTTATATTTCAGATGACTATGGAAGTATGCAGAAGACATTGATGAATGTAAGCACAATTTACTTGAAAGAATTTGGAAAGCAGCAAAAGTGTAAGAGGACTAAGAGAAGTCACTATAGTCCCAAGTTCCAAAGAGCAGAAGGTATTTTCCCCAAGTACTGAGCAATACATTTGATTTTTGACCCTGGACTAGGTTGTAGGAGAAACTTTTAAAAACCATAAATAATGATATAGCTGTACAATGGACGATACAATCACTAAACATTATGTTCCAAAAGCATATTTAAGGACATAGAAGACTATTCTCAATATAGCATGTTTTACAACTGATGGTTGAACAGTATGTTTACATTATCACCTTAGTTTAGTTGAAGAGTTCTAGTATGTTTCTGAGAAAACACTGAGGGGGGTTCCTCCCATACCTTGAGGTCTCCTTTGCTGGTTGCCCTATCCATGGCTCCCTGACATGCCCACTTGGTTCACTCAGGGTCCATTTTGAACCTCTTCTTCATAGGTGGCCTCATCGTTCCGATGACTGCACCATCACTGATGATATGCCAAGGATGCCAATGAGCACAGAGACACCCTCACTCTTTTCTGCTTTCCAGGTTGACACACTCAGCTGCCTGCACTTACACTGCACCATCACTTATCTGTCTTTCAATCTTCAAAAACACTAAAGATAAATAAAAATAAAATTATAAAGTTCAACTAACCCACAAGGAGGCCAAAAAGGTAAACAGAAGGATGAGAAACTGGATCTCTCATGCATAATTGGTAGGAATGCAAAGTGATTGCAACCAATTGCCAATGTAAAATGGCTCATCTGGAAAATAGTTGGGCCATTTCTTACAAAACTAAACATGTATCCACATGACCCAGTAGCCATCACTTTTAGGCATTTATCCCTGAGATATTAAAATTTATGTTCACACAAAAACCTGTGTGTTAAGCTTCCTTAATTCATTAATTCATAACAGCAAAATGCAGGAAACCACCCAAATGTCCTTTTATGGGTGCATGGTTGCACAAACTATGGTCAATTCATAGTGGGCTATCACCCTGAAGCAATTGGACATAACTGACATTTATAGAACACTTTATCCCAAAACATAAGATTATACATTCTTTTCTAGTGCACATGGAACTTTCTGAAGAATAGAATACATGCAGGGACACAAAGCCAGCCTCTGCAAACTTAAGAAGATTGAAATCATACCAAGCATATTCTCTGACCCCAAAGCTTTAAAAATGGTGATAACTGTGAAAAGAAAGGAGGAAAAACCACATATAAGATCTGACAATTAAGTTTGCAAACTTGACACAGTGCACTTACATTGACAGCACTGTACAAACAACTTGGTAAGGTTTTATAACCTTAGTATATCAGTGTCTCACAGCTGTGTTTGTGTTAACATGTGGTGGTAATTTGCTGAGCAGTGTGCATTATTATTGTATGTTTTTGAGTGCCATCACAAGAATGTCAGATTATAAATTAGAACAAAAAACAAACATTACATTTCTTGTTAAACATGGCAGCAGTGGAAGTGAAATCAAGAATATGTTAGTTCACGTTTATGGAAATAGTGCCATGAAGAAAATGGCAATGTACAAATAGATTAAATGTTCTTCTGAAGGGAGAGAAAGTGCCACTGATGAACAGAGGTTAGGATGGCCAGTAATGAGAGGAACTGATGAAAACTTTGCAAATGTTCATCAAATTGTGCATCAAAATTGTCAGATGGGGGATTCTTGGATAGCTCAGCAAGTTGAGCACTTGCCTTGTACCCATGAGGTCTGAGGATTGAATCCTAAGATGGTAGTATGAGAGGGGCTCCTTGACATCTTCCCTGCAAGTTATAACAAATTCAACAACTATATATAAGGTAATAAAGGATTCCCTAAGCAACACACATCACAGCTGAGAGACCCACTCATCGCAATGAAATATCTGAAGGTGGGAAAAGAGGGGTAAACTGGGGAGAAGGGAGAGGAGAATGCTGAGACAAGGGCTGTAGGACATGGCTGGAACTCACTGCAATGCCTTGGGGGTGGGGAGGAGGTGCAGAGATTCTGGTCCATGAAACATAGCCCAGAGCTCACTGCAGTCCTGGTAGAAAGAAGGAGTGAGACTACTGAGAGGGCACCTTCTCTGGCCTCGAGCATTCCAGCCTGAGGTAATTAGTATATAATATGGCTGAACCCAGTACTCAGGGCAGAGATCTTGGGGCAAAGATCAAATACAGCAGAGCATAAGCCTACACTGCCCTCACTGTTCTTAGTGCCAGGCAAAAGACAGACTCGAAAATTGGCTGCCTCCTCCCACCTTCACAGAGCTCACTTCCCCCATCTCATCCCATTTTGAGCAATGAACCCCAGAAAAAATGGTAGCCATGACTGTTGGGCTAAAGAGCAGAAGATCTATAGCCCTGAGAACTGGGGAGAAAGTTCCTGAGCAGCAAACACACAGTATAGCTAATTCTAGCAACAGGAAGGAGCAGTAGGGGCAAGACAGCTATGAGCTGACAGCAGCCATTATCTGGAGCCACAAACACACCTGCATCCTCTTCTAATGCACGCCACCTCAACCTATCCCAGCTGAAACTAGCAGGGGTAGCTGAGATACACAGGTGTTGCTGCTTATGCCTGCAGGGAAGCATTGGAGTTTCAGAGGCCCAGAGCCCCATTGCCATCACATCTCTCATGGAGATGGTGCACTGAAACCAAGCCAACTGGGTCAAAGAGGAGACTTCATAGGAAATCACAAACTGCAAGAAGAGATAATGCAAGAGAAAATAAATGTTTCAGCAATACCTACTGGAAAGCAAAAGAAAGATCTTTTCCTATCTACTTGCTGCAGAATCCACTCCTATGTATGCCTAGAGAGAGAAATATGTTAATTGCATGAATAACCAAGGGAACAAAGCTGCTCAGAAAGAAAACAAAAAAATCTCCAGAAAATAAATTTAAAGACATGAAGGTGTGACTAAAGTGACAGAGAATTCAAGATCGCAGTTTTGAAAAAACTCAACAAAATGCAAGAAGACTCAGACAGTTTAATGAACTCAGAAAGAAAATCCACACAAAAAAGAAACATTTTAACAAATAGATTGAAATTTTAAAGAAGAACCAAATAGAAATTCTGGAGACGAAGAACTCAATAAAAGAGACAAAAAAATAAAATATCTAGCTTAAGAAACAAAGCTGACTACATGGAGAAAACAATTAACGATACTGCAGATGAAATATGAAAATGACACAGATCAAAGACAGCAATTGAGAGTTTTAAAAAAATGAAAAAACTTTACAAGTACTATCCAACCCATCAGAAAAAACAACATAAGAATAATGGATATATCAGAAGGAGAGTGAGAAAGTCACAGAGAGTCTATTCCAACAAATAGTCAACCAGAACTTCCCAAACCTATGAACTAGACCTTAAAATTCAAGAAGCAAACAGAACAATTAACTACCTCAATCCTAATAGGCCTATCTAATATCAATGACAAAAGAAGAATTCTCAAGGCAGCCAAGGAAAAGAAGACTGAGATCAACAAAGAAAAGCCTATCAAATTATCATCAGATTTGAGAGCAGAAACTCTACAAGCCAAGAGGGAATGAAATAAAATATTCAAAACTATTGAAAGAGAGAAATTACTAGCCAAGAATAATTTATCCAGCAAAGTTATCCTTTAGATATGAAGGAGAAGTAAAGATCTTTCCAGTTATGCAGAGGCTTCTCCAGCACAAGGCCTGCATTACAGGAAATACTGAAGGAGGCTATTCAACCTGGAACAAAAAGTCAAAATAAATAGGATAATTTGTGATAAAAAATTATAAAAGGGGAGGGAGTAAAGGCTTAAATTTCCAAAGGGAAATGGAGCTAAGAAGCATGCTCCAGAAAAGAAGCTACTGTATACATGAAACTTTCTTTTACATAAACCTCAAAAAAAAAACACAAAAAAAACCCCAGAACAGAGATGCAGAACACACACAAAAAAGAGGAAACAGAGGGGGAAAAGAAGAGAATACCACCACACTAAAATAACAGACAAAAAAACAAAATAATAGAAACACCAAGCTAACAGAAAATAAAAGGTAAAACGGCTATAGAAAATTCTCATACATCAAATCACCCTAAATGTAAATGAACTGAACTCACCAATAAAAAGGCACAGAGTAGCAGAATGGATCAAAAAACAAAACCCAACCATATGCTGCCTCCAAGAGATGCATCTAAGCTACAAGGACAAATATAGACTCAAAGTGAAAGGGTGGAAAATGATAGTTTAAGCAAATGACATTCAGAGAAAAGTGGATGTAGCCATACTTATATCTGATGAAACAGATTTAAGATTAAAAAAATAACATAGACAGAGATGGACACTTCATAATGATAAAGGGGACAATACAACAAGACATGACACATTAATATTTATACCTTCAATCAGGAAACACCAAAATATATAAAGAAACTACTAACTGAACTAAAGAAACAGACAAGAACACAATCATAGTAGAGGACCTAAATCCCCATTGACAGCCATGGACAGATCATCCAAACAGAAAATCAATAAGGATTATCAGCTTGATGTGATACAGTACAGGACATCAAGGGTAATACAAAGACATCTATGACTGCCATTCCAGAATAAGAGTTCCAGAATTGCTTTGAAGGGTGGGCTAGGTGCTGGTGTTAGTGCATAGCTTCCCAAGAGTATGTAGCACTTTTTCTCGGATGAGCTTGTGAATATGATTGTCAGACATCATATATGTAGAAATTAAACAAACTGCTATTAAAAAATGACTGAATCAAAGATAAAATTAAAAAAGAAATAAAAATGAGAATGAAAACACAATGTTTCAAAATTATTGGAATGCAGCAAAAACAGTATTTAGAGGGAAATAAATATCATTACAAGCCTATCTCAAGACACAAGAAAAATCATTAACAAACAACCTAACATTACATCTTAAAGAACTAGAAAAAGAAGAACAAATGAAATCCAAGGTCAGTAGAAAAAGGAAAATAAAAAAAATCAGAGCAGAACTAAATGAAATAGAGAACAAAAAGCTAATACAAAAAAATTAATGCAACAAAGAACTAGTTCTTTGAAAAGATTAATAAAATTGACAACCCCTTTGCTAGACTCACTAAGGTAAAAAGAGAAAAGATACAAATCACCAGAATAAGAAATGAAAAAAAAAAAGAAAAGAAAAGAAAAGAAATTATAATGGACACCACAGAAATACAAAGGATCATACAAGAATATTACAAACAGTGGAAGCTGGGATGGCTCAGCAGGTTGAGCACTCACTTTGCAGCCCTGGGGACTGAGGATCAAATCCCAGCCCCAGCCTATGTGGACCCATATGCTGAACTGCGGTGTGCTTCCCATGTGGGAGGCCCCCAGTTTGGTTCTTGCCCCTCTGGTTTGGCCCCTGGCTCGAGGGGTCATGTCTCCCATGCTAGAGGCCCCCAGCCCAGTTCCTGCCCTGCTCAGCCCCCGCCCACCTGTGTGAAATGAAACCATGTCAAAAACTGATGAAGTTCAACTATGGAGACTGCCCTGGGCCCTCCCCCTTCTCTCTCTCTCTCTCTCTCTCTCTCTCTCTCTCTCTCTCTCTCTCTCTCTGTGTCTCTGTAAAAAAATAATAATATAAAAAGAATATTACAAAGAACTATATGCCACAAAATTCAATAACTAGAAGAAATGGACACATTTCTAAACTCAAGCCAAAGGAATTGGAAAATTTAAATAGACTGATTAACAGTAAGGAAATTGAAACAATCATACAAAACCTTCCCAAAAGCAAAAGTCCAGGACCACGTGGCTTCACTAGCAAATTCTACTAAACATTGAAAGAGAATTTAACATCTCTCCTCTTTAAACTATTCCCCAAAATTGAAGAAAATACTTCATAACATATTTTACAAGGCCAACATTACCATGATTCCAAAACCCGGTAAAGATAACACAAAACAAGAAAACTACAGACCAATATCTCTAATGAATACAGATCCAAAAACTCTAAACAAAATACTAGCAAATCAAATACAACAATGTATTAAAAAGATTATACATCATAATCAAGTGGGGTTCATTCCAGGGGCACAAGGATGGTTCAACATATGAAAATCAAGCAATGTGATAACACCATATAAACAAAATAAAATAAAAACCATATGATTATATCAATCAATGCAGAAAAAGCATTTGAGAGAACATCATCAAGACTGCAGAGTGAGAGGAGCTCATGAAACCTCTCCTGCAAAGAACAACAAATTAAAAAACTAAAATCCAACCACAGATCCCTAAGGAATACACAGCCTCAGCTGAGGGACCCACTCATCACAAGAAAATATCTAAAGCCAGAGAAAAAGAAGCAAGTGAGAGAGAAGAAAGGGGAGCTGTGTGAAGACATGCCATGGAGCGTGACCCAGAGACCTACCCGGTGACTGACCCAGAGACCAGCAAAGGAGACACTGAGGTGGGAGTGTGGGAGCACTGGTCAAGGTGCAGAATGACTCTGGGCAGGTTGGAGGCCTAGAACAGACAAAGGAAGAGGCGCAGGCAGCCGGAATGCAGGGTGCACAGCAGAAGAGGGCATGGTTGGCTGTAATGAGATGCTGCAGTGGGAGCACAGGGAGAGCAGCTATAGCATGGTGTGGGCCAGAGTGGGGTACCTGCAGCAGCTGGAGATCTGCATGGGTGACCAGAGCGTGGGGCTGGCTGGAGTGTGAGAATGTCTGAAGCACAAGACCAGTGACCAGAGCAAGAAGTGAGTGTTCCAGTGGCTGGAGTGCTGGCAGCAGGAGGATGCTGGCTGCTAAAGCACAGAGTAACCCTTGATGAAGTGGGGCCCCAGATGGAGCACTGCATGGACTTGGACACAGAACCTGGCTGGTTCCCCTTGCTCTCTCCCAAAGCTCACCCCACCAGCCCCATCCAGATGCTGTATCAAGTGAGCTGCTGCCAAGAGGCCATCATTACCCTGTGAGACAAACAGACCTGCACCTTTTCCAACAAACTCTGCCCCCTCCCTTCCACATGAAGCCAGCAGATGGTTCTAGAAAAACTGAAGCACAGGTGTGGCAGCTTCTGACTGCAGTGGGATCTCAGAGGCATAGAATACCATTGACCAACATATCTTCCAAAAGAGAAGGCATACAGAGACCAGGGCAACTGAGTCAAAGAGAAGCCCATAATCTAAGAAGTCTCCCACTGTGAGAAAACCAAATAACCAAGAGAAAATATTATAAGACACTGCAGCAACACTAGCTAGGAAGTAAAAGAAATCTTTCTTGACATCTACCAGGGGATATGTCCTCACGTTCAGGAAAAGAAATGCTCCAACAGCAAGAAGTACCCTAGTGGACAAAGATACACAGAAAGAAAATTAAAAATCTCCAGAAAAGAAACTTGAAGATATAAATATATATGAACTAAAAGACACAGAATTCAAGACAGTGATTCTGGGGAAGGCGGGATGGCTTAGCGGGTTAAGCGCTTGCTTTGAAGCCCTGGGGACTGAGGATCAAATCCCGACCCCACCCCATGTGAACCCATATGCTGAACTGGGGTGTGCTTCCCATGCAGGAGGCCCCAAGTTTGGTTCTTGCCCCCCAGTTCAGCCCTTGGCTCAAGGGGGTGTGCCTCCCATGCAGGAGGTCCCTAGCCCAGTTCTGCCCCGCATGGCCCTGCCCACCTGTGTGGAATGAAACCATGTTGAAAACTGATGACAAACAACTATGGAGACTACTGTGGACCCTCTCCCTGTCTCTGTCAAAAACAATAAAATGAATCTTTAAAAAAAAAGATAGCAATTCTGAAATCACTCAAAGAGATCAAAGAAAATTGGCAGAGTACACAGAGGGAGCTAAGTGATCTCAGAAAGGAAATTAAAACTATGAAAAAGAAGCAAATAGAAATTCTGGAGATAAAAAACAAAATAAAATAAAATGAAAAATGTAACAGCCAGCATAGAAAGCAAAGCTGACCAGATGGAGGAAAGAATTAGTGAAATCGAAGACAGAAATTTGGAAATGTCACAGAACAAAGAAGAGACCTAAGAGCTAAAAGAAATGAAAGATTTCTATAAGAACTGTCTGATTCCATTAGAAAGGATAACATAAGAATAATAGGTATTATGGAGAAAGCAGAGGATGAGCTAGGCACAGAGAATTTTCTCAGACAAATGGTAGATGAGAACTTCCCAAATCTATGGAAAGAATTGGAACCTCAAATTCAGGAAAAAAACAGGACCCCAGGGTACTTGAATCCTAGCAGACCCTCTCCAAGGCACATTATGCTGAAGATGTCAAAAGTCAAAGCAAAGAAAAAATCCTCAAGGCAGCCAAAACAAAAACCACCATAACCTACAAAGAAAAGCCTATCAGACTATCATTAGATTTCTTAATAGAAACTGTACAAGCCAGGAGGGAGTAGAGTCAAGTATTCAAAATATGGAAGGAGAGAAATGACCAGCCAAGAATCATCTACCAGCAAAGTTATCCTTTAGATATGAAGGAGGAATAAAGACCCTTTCAAACATACAGAAATTGAAGGAATTTTCCAACACAAAGCCAGCATTTCAAGAAATACTGAAGGAGGTGATTGGACCTGAAAGAAAAAGTAAAAGGAAATAGGGATAAACTGGGACAAAAAACAACAACAAACAAACACAAAAGGGGAAAAAGTAAAGGTTTAAAGTTTCGAAGAGAATGGAGATAACAAGTATCCTTAAGACAATGACCCACTGCATACATGAAACTTTCTTTTATATAAATTTCATAGTAACCACTGAAAAACAACTTAGAACTGAGACACATAACAAAGAAAGATAGAGAACAGAGTAAATAGTCATAAATACCATCAAACTTAAATAACTGATGGAAATAAAAAAGCTACCAGAACACAAAAGATAAAATGACTATAGGAAATCCTTTTATATCAATCATAACCCTAAATGTAAATGAACTGAACTCACCAATAAAAAGACACAGAGTAGCAAACTGGATCAAAGAACAAAAACCAACCTTATGCTGTTTATAAGAGACACACCTCAGCCACAAGGACAAACACAGACTCAAGTGAAAGAGTGGAAAAAAACACTCTTAAGAAAATAGCATCCAGAGAAAAGCAGGTGTAGCCATACTTACATCTGATGAAACAGACTTCAGGATCAAAAAGATAATAAGATACAAAGATGAAGATTTCATAATGATAAAGGGGACAATACAACAAGAAGACATGATACTACTTAATATATATGCCCCAAAGCAAGAAGCCCCAAAACTTACAAAGCGATTACTAAGAGATCTATAAGGAGAAACTGACAAAAACACAATCATAGTACAAGACCTAAATATCCCCTTGACAGCCATGGACAGAACATCCAAACAGAAAAGAAAAAGGACATATCAGCTTTAAATGATACACTATAGCATAGACATAGTTGACATTTATAGGATACTTCATCCTATAACACAGGACTATGCATTCTTTTCTGGTTCACAAAGAACATTCTCAAGGATAGACCACATGCTGGGACTCAAAGCTAGCCTCAGCAAATTTAAGAAGATTGAAATCATACCAGTGTATTCTCTGATCATAAAGCTTTGCAATTGGAGATCAACTACAAAAAGAAAGCAGGAGGGGAAGTCGGTATGGCTCAGCAGGTTAGGCACTTGCTTTGCAGCCCCAGGGAATGAGGATCGAATCCCGGCAGTGGTCCCTGTGGACCCATATGCTGAACTGAGTTGTGCTTCCCATGCGGGAGGCCTCCAGCCCGATTTTCACCTTGCGTGTGCCCCAGCCCACCTGTGTGGAACAAAAACAAGTTAAAAACCGATGACATGCAATAATGGAGACTGCTCTGGGCCCTCTCCCTTCTCTCTGTCTCTCTGTCAAAAACAATAAAATAAATCTTTAAAAAAAGGAAAGTAGGAAAAACCAAATATACATGGAGTTTAACAACATTATTAAAAAATTACTGCATGAAGAGAAAAAAAGAAAAGATTAAAAACATAAAGAAATGGGGATGTCATCAAGATGTCAGCATGAGAGGAACTCTTGAAACCTCTCCTGAAAATACAACAATTTAAACAACTAAAATCCAACCAGAGAATCCCTAAGCAATGCATAGTGTCAGCTGAGGGACCCAAGAAAATTCCCAAAGCTGGAGAAACAGAGGCGAGTGAGAGAGAAGGAAAGGGAGCCGTGTGGAGACCCGCTGTGGAGTGCAACCCAGAAACCCACCCAGTGACCAACCCAGAGGCTGACCGAGTCCAGCAGAGGAGAGACTGACAGAGGTGGGAGCTGGGGACGCGGGTCCAGGAGCAGAATGACTCTGGGCGGGTTGGCCTGGAGCGGACTGAGGTGGAGGCATAGACACCAAAGCGCAGGGTGGATGGAGAAAGCGGGCATGGCTGACGGTGGCGAGAGGCCCCTATGAGGGTGTGTGGGGAGCAGCCGGGGTGCAGGGAGGGCAGACAGAGCGTGGGGCAGGAGGCCTGAGCGAGGATCAGCAGCAGCCAGAGATCCGTGCAGAGTGACTGGAGTGAAGATCCAGCTGCTGGCACTGGAGGTTGGGTGGCTGGAGCTGGGGGCCTGTGGAACATGAGGCCGGCCACTGGAGCTGGAGGCGGGTGTTCCAGTGGCTGGAGTGCCTACAGCGGGTGTGTGCTGGCAGCTAAGGCGCAGAGTGACCCTCAGGGAGGCGAGGCTCCAATCAGAGCACTACGTGGCCTTGGACACAGAGCCTGGCAGCTTCCTCTTGCTGTCGCCCAGGGCTCGCCTTGCAGGCCTCACCCACAGCGGGCCTTCAGTGAACTGCTGCTGGGAAGCCATCATTACCCTGTGACACAATCAGACTTGTACCTTTCCCAACAAAGCCCACACTCATTCTTCCTGCTGAAGCTAGCAGAGGGAAGCCACCATTACCTTTTAATGCAATCAGGCCTGCGCCTTTCCCAACAAACTCCACCCCTACTCTTCCCATTGAAGCCATCAGAGAGAAGCCGCCATTACCCAGTGAAGCAAACAGACCCACACCTTTCTGAACAACCCCACACCACCGGTCCACTGAAGCCAGCAGAGGGATCTAGGTATGGCAACTTTTGACATCAGTGGGATCTCAGAGGCGTAGAATACCATTGTCCACTGTACCTTCCAAAAGAGAAGGCATACAGAGACCAGGGCAACTGAGTCAAAGACAAGCCCACCTCCTAGGAACTCTCCTGCTGTGAGAAAATGAAATGAATAAGAGAAAATATTATAAGACACTAACATCACCTAGGAAATAAAAGAAAGATACCTTCACATCTACCAAGGGAAAAAGTCATTATGTGTCAGGGACCAACTGGGACCAGCCTGGCTAAATACAAAAGTTACTCCATTTTAAGAGCCGACTCCATCTTGAGAGATCAGTTTCGGTTTCCCCTAAAAGGAGAATGATTCTCAGAAGTCACCTGCACCCCCTGCGGTCTGGCCTGGAGCTAAAGATAACTTACTTCTCCCGTATAACTCCTGCCCCTCCCTCGCTTAAATGGCCCGCTAGAGCCCGCCAATCCTCCGCCAGTCCTAAGCTGCCACATACCCCACAGCCAATCACCTTTTGACAGATACCCCGCCAAACAGATAGCCCTGCCCTCCTTTGTCCCTACTGCATATATACCGCTGTAACAGAAATAAAATTTGGAGGCTTGATCAGAATCCTGTCTTGCCTCCATTTCTTTGTGTCTCCTGTCTCTTGTCCTTCATAGGTTCCTCCTCGAGCCACGTTGTCGTGCCCCGCTGGACGGGGCACAATTGCCCGGGCACAATTATGTCCAATAAATGAAATGCTCCAGCAGTGATGAATACCCCTTTGAACAAAGGAGCTCAGAAAAAAAGAGAAAAATCTCCACAAAAGGAACTTGAAGATATGGAATTATATGAGCTAAATGACAGAGAATTCAAGGTTGCAATTATGAAAATACTCAAAGAGATCAGAGAAAGCTGGAGGAGTACACAGAAGGAGCTAAGGTAATCTCAGAAAGGAAACTGAATCTATGAAAAAAAAAATCTGGAGATAAACAACACAATAAAAGACATAAAAAATGAAATAGCTAGCACAGGAAGCAGAGCTGACTAGATGAAGGAAAGAATTAGTGAAATCAAAGACAAAAATTTGGAAATGTCACAAAAGGAAGAAGAGAAAGACCTAAAATCTAAAAGAAATGAAAGCTATCTACAAGAACCATCTGACTCCATTAGAAAAAATAATATAAGAATAATAGGTATTCCAGAGGGAGCAGAGGATGACATAGGTACAGAGAATTTAACTTCCCAAATCTATGGCAAGATCTGGAACCTCAAATACAAGAAGGAAACAGGATCCCTAGCTACTTGAATCCTAACAGACCCTCTCCAAGGCACATTATAACAAAGATGTCAAAGGTCAAATACAAAGAGAGAATCCGCAAGGCAGCCAGAACAAAGAACACCATAACCTATAAAGGAAAGCCCATCAGACTCTCATCAGATTTCTCAACAGAAACTCTACAAGCCAGAAGGGAATGGAGCAAAGTATTCAAAATAGTAAAGGAGAAAAATTACCAGCCAAGAATCCTATACCCAGGAAAGTTATCCTTTAGATATGAAGGAGGAATAAAGACCTTTGCAGACATACAAAAACTGAAGGAATTCTCCAGCACAAGGCCAGCATTTCAAGAAATACTGAAGGAGGCAATTGGACCTGAAACAAAAAGTAAAAGTAAAAAGGCTAAACTGAAACAACAAAAATATAAAAAGGGGAGGAAGTAAAGACTTAAGTTTCCAAAGAGAATGGATATAAGAAACATCCTTAAGAAAAGAAACCACTGCATATATGAAACTTTCTTTTATATAAAGTTTGTTGTGCCGAATGAGACCACCCGCGAGACAGACAACCACGACACAGAGAATTTGGTGGAATCAGACCCTCTTCTGCTAATTGGTGAGGGAGATTTTATTAGCAGATTCGAATCTGGGCTGCCACCCCGGTTCATCCGAGAGCAACAAGCCCTGACTTACACCAAGTTTGTCCTTTTATTCACAATTCAAACCAGGGGAGGGGTGCCGAGTGCGCAATTCTATTGGGTCATGCAGAGTTCAAGCCTTGTGGTTGCACGCATTAACTAAGAGCAACAG
>PVKE010034468.1:0-17350 GCA_004027555.1 Craseonycteris thonglongyai
CATTTCCTGCAATGTATCATTTAAAGCTGCAATCTCCTTATTTATTTTCTGCTTGGATGATCTGTCCAATGTTGTGAGGGGGTTGTTTAGATCCCCTACTGTAATTGTATTTTTGTCAAATTCTCCTTTTAGATCTGTTAGTAGTTGCTTTATAAATTTTGGTGCTTCCTGATTCGGAGCATATATATTTTGGTATGTTGTGTTTTCATTGTCATTTGTTTCTATGTATTTTTTAATATCTTCTTTGATCCAGTCATTTTTAAATAACATGTTGTTTAATCTTTATGTGTATGTGTTTTCTTTTTATAGTTGATCTCCAATTTCAAAGCTTTGTGATCAGAGAATATACTTGGTATGATTTTGATCTTCTTAAATTTGCTGAGGCTAGCTTTGTGTCCCAGCATGTGGTCTATCCTTGAAAACATTCCATGTGCTCCAGAAAAGAATGGATAGCCCTGTGTTTTAGGATCAAGTGTCCTGTAAGTGTTAGTTATATTCATTTGCTGTAATGTATCATTTAAAGCTGATATTTCTTTATTTATTTTCTGTTTGGATGATCTGTTCATGGCTGTCAATAGGACATTTAAGTCCCCTACTATAATTGTGTATTTGTCAGTTTCTCCTTTTAGATCTGTTAGTAGTTGCTCTGTAAATTTTGGTGCTACTTGGTTGGGGGCATGTATATTAATAAGTATAATATCTTATTGTTTTATTGTCCCCTTTATCATTATGAAATGTCCATTTTTGTCTCTTATTATCTTTTTGATCCTGAAGTCTGCTTTATCAGACATAAGTATAGCTACACCTGCTTTTCTCAGAGTGCCATTTGCTTGGAGTAATTTTTTTCACCCTTTCACCTTGAGTCTTTGTCCTCATGGCTGAGGTGTGTCTCTTGTAGACAGCGTAAGGTTGGTTTTTGTTCTTTAATCCAGTTTGCTACTCTGTGTCTTTTTATTGATGAGTTCAGTCCATTTACATTTAGGGTGATGGTTGATATATGAGGATTTCCTATAGCCATTTTGTCTTTTGTTTCTGGTAGCTCTTTTTTGTTTTGATTGCTTCTTTACTTTTTTCTTCCCATTGATTATTTTAGTTTGATGGTGTTTATGACTGTTTTCTGTATTCTCTTCTTTTATTGTTATGTGTCCCAGTTCTAAGTTCTCTTTCAGTGGTTACCATGAACTTTATATAAAAGAAAGTTTCATATAAGAGTGGTTCCTTTTCTTAAGGAGGTTTCTTATGTCCATTTTCTTTGGGAACTTAAGTCTTTACTTCCTCCTTTTTTATATTTCTGTTGTTCCAGTTTTACCCTATTTACTTTAACTTTTTATTTCAGGTCCAATTGCCTGCCTCAGTATTTCTTTAAATGCTGGCCTTATGCTGAAGTATTCCTTCAATTTTTGTATGTCTGAGAAGATCTTTATTTCTCTTTCATATCTATAGGATAAGATTGCTGAGTAGAGGATTTTTGGCTGGTAATTTTTCTCCTGTAATATTTTGAATACTTTGTACCATTCCATTCTGGCTTCTAGAGTTTCTGTTGAGAAATCTGATGAGAGTCTGATGGAGTTTCCTTTATAGGTTGTGGTGTTCTTTTTTCTGACTGCCTTGAGAATTCTTTCTTTGTCTTTGACCTTTGATATATCTTTAATATAATGGGCCTTGGAGAGGGTCTGTTAGGATTCAAGTAGCTAGGGGTCCTGTTTCCTTCTTGGATTTGTGGTTCCAGTTCTTGCCATAGATTTGGAAGTTGTCATCTACTATTTGTCTAAGTAAATTCTCTGTTCCCATCTCATCTTCTGCTCCCTCTGGAATACCTATTATTCTTATATTGTTTTTTATAATGGAGTCAGATAGTTCTTGTAGATATCTTTTATTTTTTTTAGCTTTTAGGTCTCTCTCTTCTTCCTTCTGTGACATTTCCAAATTTTTGTCTTTGATTTCACTAATTCCTCCATCTGGTCCACTCTGCTTTCAATGCTAGCTATTTCAGTTTTCACTTCTTTTATTGTGTTGTTTATCTCCAGAATTTCTATGTGCATCTTTTTCGTAGATTCAGTTTCATTTCTGCGATCACTTAGCTCCTTCTGTGTACATTTAGCTCATATAATTTCATATCTTCAGTTTTCTTTTCTGGAGATTTTTCTCTTTTTTCTGAGCTCTTTTTGCAAGGGAGTATTCATTGCTGTTGGAGCATTTCTTTTCCTGGACATGAGGACTTTTCCCCTAGTAGATGTGAAGGTATCTTTCTTTTACTTCCTAGCTGGTGTTAGTGTCTTATAATATTTTCTCTTGTTTATTTGGTTTTCTCACAGTGGGAGACTTCCTAGAAGGTGGACTTTTCTTTGACTGAGTCACTGTGGTCTCTGTATGCGTCCTCTTTGGGAAGTATGGTGGGCAATGGTATTCTATGCCTTTGAGATCCCCTGCTGTCAGAAGCTGCCACTCCTAGATCCATCTGCTGGCTTCAGCAGAAAGGGTGAGGGCGGGGCTTGTTGGGAAAGGCTGGGGGTGGGGTTTGTTGGGAAAGGTGCAGGCCTGATTGCTCACAGGGTAATGGTGGCTTCCTGGCAGCAGCTCACCGAAGGCAGGCTGTGGGTGAGGCCTGTAGGGTGAGCCCTGGGAGATAGCAAGGGGAAGCAGGCAGGCTCCATGTCTAAGGCCACGCAGTGCTCCAGCTGGGGCCCCACCTCACTGAGGATCACTCTGCATCTCAGCTGCCAGCACACTCCTGGTGTCAGCATTACAGCCACTGGAACACCTGCCTCCAGCTCCAGTTGCTGGCCTCATGCTCTGCGGGCCCCAACTTCAGCCACCTGACTCCAGTGCCCGCAGCTGGATCTTCACTCTGGTCACCTGCACTGATCTCTGGCTGTTGCTGGTGCCTTGCTCTGGCCTCCTGCACTGCGCTATGACTGCCCTCACCACACCATGGCTGCTCCTTCTGTCCTCGTACCAAGGCCTCAGGGCACAGTCAGCCGCATCCGCTCTTTCCATCCATCCTGTGCTCAGGCTGCCTGCACCTCTGCCTCTGTTGGTTCCAGGCCTCCAGCCCGTCCAGAGTCGTTCTGCACCTCAACCCATGCCCCCATGCTCCCACCTCAGTCAGTCTTTCTGCTGGTCTCCGGGTCAGCCTCTGGGTCGGTCACTGGGTGGGTCTTTGGGTCACGCTCTGCGGTGGGTCTCCACATGGCTCTCTTTCTTTGTCTCTCACTTGCCTCCATTTCTCCAGCTTTGTTAAAATATTAGGTTAATAAAACTCTATATGCACTAAATAGCTTCAAAATCTTATTGAAGACTAAGGATCTACCCCACTCCCCATTTAATTTAATTCTAGTTCTTGTCCACTGAAACAAGAAATAACAGGAAAGTAAAATAAAAAATTTAGGGTACATGTAAAGGGTAATTTGATAATTGTCAAAGCCACACCAACATATGAATGGCTAATATGACCTTTTTTCTGTAACTCTTGAAACCATAACCATGGGTTTTTACTTGTCTGGGATGGTTTTAATAAACATTTTTTGAGAAAACTTTATTTTAAAGAGTTGAAAATTGATCAAAGCATTAAAATGTTCTGAGTTATAGATGTTGATTTCTAAATTGCCTATATACATTTAACAAACTATTATCTATTATTTATCTTGTGCTCATATAAGTCCTTTCCAAGTAATTCTGTAGTCTTTACAAAAGATACCATATAATATATTAGATAGGGAGTTTAGAGAAGGGTACTCATGCTCTATGTGAAACTACAATGTTTTTCATGCCTTTTTACTGTCTTTGTAATATTTTATTGTATTTTTCTACAATTAAAAGTCTCACATTTACAGAGTTGGTGCAGGGTACAAATCCAAAGACTTAATCAGACCAAAAGAGAAACTATGACATAAGAAACAAGAAAACTTTCTTAGGAACTATGACATAAGAAAACTTCCTTGACTGTGTTGAGCAAAGTAAAGATATGAAGCTATAATATAAAGTCATCTTTACCCTCTCCTTCCTCTACTTCAGAATTCTATGTAGAAGAAGATGACCCTTTATTAAGTATCTACCAGTAATTCATTAAGTTGCTGGGTGAACTTTCAATAGTTACGTGGAAGTGGGCAAATAGAGGCTTGGGTGTTTTATCCTGTATGGGGTGGCATTTAGACTAAACTTTTTAATAAAAAATTTCCACTGTGGGGCTAATATCTAAAATATATAAATAGATCATACAACTCAACAACAGAAAAACAAACGATCCAATTAAAAAATGGGCAGAAGATCTAAATAGACACTTCTCTTCTGAAGACATACAAACAGCCAACAGATACATGAAAAAATGCTCAACATCACTAGCAATTAGGGAAATGCAAATTAAAACCATAGTGAGATACCACCTCAGACCTGGTAGAATGGCTATAATCAAAAAGACAAGGAACAACAAGTGCTGGAGAGATTGTGGAGAAAAAAGAATCCTTATACACTGCTGGTGGGAATGTAAATTGGTACAACCACTATGGAAGGCAGTGTGGAGATTCCTCAAAAAAACTAGGAATGGAATTGCCATATGATCCAGCAACCCCTCTTTTGGGTATCTACCCCAAAACACCCCTGAAAATCTTAATCTGCAAGTTATAAAAATATGTACCCTAGTGTTCATTGCAACACTGTTCACAGTGGCCAAGTCATGGAATCAACCAAAATGTTCCTCTGATAGATGACTGGATAAAGAAGTGGTGGTACATTTATACAATGAGATACTACTCAGAAATAAGAAAAGATGAAATATAGCAATTTGTGACAACATGGATGGACCTTGAAAACATCTTATTGAGTGAAATAAGTCAGACTGAAAGATTCAAGAAACATATGACCTCGCTTATAAGTGGAATATAAAACTGAAAGTAACAAAGAAACAAAAACTCATGGACACAGTCAATAGTTTAGTGGTTACCTGAGGGTAAGGGGGGAAGTGGTTGGGAGAGCTGGGGTGGGGGGAAGTGAGGGGAAATCAAATATATGGTGATGGAAAGTGAGCTGATTCTGGGTGGTGAGCACATAATGCAATGTATAGACAATGTAATGTAGAATTGTACTCCTGGAAACAATGTAATTGATATCAATCAATGTCACCCCAATAAATTGAACAATTAAAAAAATATCCAGTGTGTGAAAATTAACTACTACATTTATTGATAATTGCTGTTATTTAGTTATTTTTGGCCTTAAAAGTGGCAATTTTGGTTTTTTACCTAATTCTATTAAATGTGTTATATAAGCCATAAGTGCTAATCCATTGCTTGCTGTAGGTTCTCCATTTAAAAATGGAGATGAAAAGCATACTTGCCCCATGAAGTTGTTGTGAGAATTTAATGAGATAATAGATGCAACTTGCTTTGTACAATGCCTACTACAGTAACTACTCTTGAACTCTTACTATTATCACTATTGTTATTAAGATAAAAACAAAACAAACAAAACAAAATGAATAATCCATTATATCTGTATGGACAATAGTACTACCAAATATAAAATAACCACCTTGGGGAAGCCGGGATGGCTCAGTGGGTTAGGGCTCACTTTGCAGCGCCAGGGACCGGGGATCAAATCCCGGCCCCGGCCCGTGCGGAACCATATGCTGAACTGGGAGCTCCCCTAGTTCAGTTCTCTCTGTGTCTCTGTATCTCTGTCTCTGTCTCTCTCTCTGTCAAAAATAAATAAATAAACAAAAATATATTAAAAAAAAATAACCACCTTTTTTTTTCCCATTTGTTGTCATGAAATATAACAGCCACTGGATAGTGAATGAAATGTGTTCTCAGTAAAACTGCTGTGTAGAAACTGTTATCCAATTCAGTTATTTATGCTTAATGCTTTGTAAATGTGTTTTACCTGGTAAGTGCTTGTATGTATTGAATTTTGTTGCATTGAACTGAGTTTCTCTTAAGTTTCAGAGCAATTTCTAATTTCACCTTTTTTTAGAAACCTCATTATAACAGATATAAATAAATTAGGAGGCATAGGAGTGTATTGAAAGATACTTTCAAAAGATAGTCATAAGAAAATCTCATAAAATAGTAACTATGTTATCATTAGATATACTGAAACACATTAAATAGGCAAATAGGGCAGAGGGGCACAACAAGGAGAGATTTTGGAGGCTGGTCAGACCTGTCCTAGGACACCTCAAAAATCATGCTGAGGATGACCTTTAATTAGTCAGCCTCCATGAGCTGTAATACATTCTCCTTCCATTCCAGCTCTTGTTAAAGAAAAAGCCTGCCTGTTAGGAAGGGGCTGTGCATCCTCAATCTTTCTCTTAAAGGACCAAATCTGGGTTTTTGTTACAGTGGTATATTCTCTTGGACTCTTGCTATTAATGGAAATAATGGCTATTTTAGATGGTATATGATTTATATTTGGACGTACATTAAATTAGGGATTAATTTCCTATGCATGTAGCTTTTATGTAGCTGTAAAACTAAACTAAATTTACAGATTGCTATTTAAATATACTTAAAAACTATTAAAGCTTAACAACATTAATGTTCTATGTGATGTTTTGCTGAAACTAAAGCAGTGATGCTGAATTGAATCATAAGGAAGTATATTTACATACCGGTATTTGATATATATATATTTTTTTTTATAAAATTGATTTTAATATATATTTTATTTATTTATTTATTTTGACAGAGGAGAGAGAGAGAGAGAGATACAGAGACAGAGAGAGAGAACTGAACTAGGGGAGCTCCCAGTTCAGCATATGGTTCCGCACGGGCGGGGCCGGGACTCAATCCCCGGTCCCCGGCGCTGCAAAGCGAGCGCCCAACCCACCGAGCCATCCCAGTCTCCCCGGTATTTGATATTTTATGTATTATGTGGCTTCTTTAAATTTTGAGTCTGATGGGATTATGATCTTAATAATTTTAATTATTATGGTTATTTTTCTTACACTCTGAATTTATTTGAAATCACTGAACCATTATTTTGATTAGTCAATCAATTTTTTTTTTTTTTTAAAACTCCCCAGCCAAAGTGGAGAACTATTTTTTTTGTTGTTGTTGTTTTATTTATTTTTATTTTTGACAGAGAGAAAGAGAGATACAGATACAGAGACAGAGAGGGAACTGAACTGGGGGAGCTTCCAGCCCAGCACATGGTTCCGCACGGGCCGGGGCCGGGACTCGACCCCCGGTCCCTGGCTCTCGACCCCCGGTCCCCGGCTCTGCAAAGTGAGCACTCAACCCACTGAGCCATCCAGGCTTCCCCTAGTCAATCAATTTGATAGTACTACTCAAAATACAATATTGAAAAAATTTTAAATGCACTTTAATGAAAAATTTTTCACTATTTTCTATATTTCTTAAGATGGATTGTTGCAAGTCCTTATGTATAAAAATGGGAGTCTCACTATTAACTTTCAATGGAGACATTACAATAAATTCTCGGTAAATAAATGTTCTTCAGAATTTGGTTTTCCTATATTGGTGTGTGCCATCTGATAATTCAATTGTCCTACCACTTTTCAACATTCCACTTTCCATGAAACTTTTATTCCTATAATGTCCTATAAAGTCATTTGGCAAGAACCTATCATTATATATTAAGTTGGCCTTTGCTTTTTTTCTCAGTAGATGCTAACTGTTAAAGGCACACATTAATCTGCCACACAGTCATTTTCATGATGACAAATCGAAAACTCAATTTATTAAATAACCTAGGAATCTATGTCTTGGTTTTGTACAAATGGCTCTCAGTTGATAATTGCCACTGCAAAAGAGAAAATTTGTCTTTATAGTGTAAAGAATTCTACATGAATATCATGATAGACATGACATGATAATTTCATGTTTGGATTTTTCAGTTTTGTAAAACTGCAGTGTAGCACGTGTTGTTTGAACAAGGAATGAAGAGAAATGAAATTGAAGAAAGTTGCACTGTGAAATGGATGCATCTGCTGCCCTGACCATTTGTTATTGATGAGAGCCTCATAGTTTGCTGATTTTAATTACATAGGAGAAACCAAGAGAAGTAAAATAGTATTCTCAAGTTCACACAGTAGCCCAATGGCTGAGCCAGGGCTAGAACATGGGACTCTTGATGCTCAGTGTACCATTCATGTTTTGACTGAACCATCTAGCATCTTGCCACCTGAATGCATATGATTAAATACTGGTACTATGCCCTGCACAAGCAAGTGAAGTAGACCTGGTTCTGGCTCACCAGTTAATTCACCCAAAAATATGCATTCTGTTCTAAAGATGTTATTCAGCATAAGAAAACCTGTCCAGTTATTTCTTAGACATGCCTTTGGAAGATGTTGATTCTTAATATGCGTTCCTTTATGATATACCACTACTCTAATGGTAATAATTTGTGTATAAGTCCAATTACAGCAAATACTTATTTTATGGATATCACTTTGTAATAAAGGGTATTGAACCAGAGCTAATAAACTATTTATTGGAAGCAAGTCATTGACTGAGTCAATGTACAAAATGACAAAAATTTGGAGAGTACCCTAATGCAGAAGATTTTTAGCACAATCAAAATTTTCCCAAAATAATATGGAATAATTTGTTTAGGTCATTGGTACAAATTCAGATTGAAGATCAAGTGTAGTCTATTCTAGCATACAATCTCTATTGGTCAATTAGTAGAATTCCATTCAAGATATAAGTGTCCATTTGTAAGGTTGCTTTGGTCATAATTGTTTTTCCTGCAGATTACCGTATAATGTAAGGATCCTTGGGTGTCTTCAAATTATTGATTGTTGACTGTTCATTTATTCAGCATATATTTATTGATGTCTAGTTCATTCCCTCCATTGTTAAATTTATCAGATTATGTTATCATCCAACTCAAGGCTATGCTTTCATCTTGCAGGAGATTATTTTAAACCAATCTATTACTACCAATAGGAATGGAAGGTTTTATGTTAGTAAGATAATATGTTTAGTAGCTAAACTATAGTGAAGATGAACACCTGAACAGCTGGCACATGAAAGGATGCAAAAGATCAGAAAGCATTTAGAAATTTACTGTAGTCAAAGTATGCATCATTATGAAATGGGAATATACCTGCCATCTCTCTATTTAGATATTTTTCAAGCAATATTTTAGGATTATAAGGAAAACAAGATCTTAACTGACTGCTCAGTAATTATTCTGTTGTTCAGTATTTCTGTCTTGCACTAATCAGTGCTGGCTGCATTTATTCTTGGTGGAGTTACATGGTATCTATGCACATTCTCAAAAAGGTACTTCTCAAGTAGATTTGGAGAAATCCTCTGACCACTTTTAAACCTCTATGCAACAAAAACTATTTATCAGCATCAGCATTCAAGACGTCCAAGGTTGCAGTTTGTAAAATAGTATTTGTGACCATTTGTCCATTGTCTAATTCTCTGTGATCAGTTGTTATGATAGTAATTATTTGGAAAAATAAATTTTCTGATCTTGGCATACTAACATCTTGGAAGCCATTTGTTCTAATACTTCTGCCCAAAGACCTAATTAAACACTATGTTCTTGGGTTATGTCATGAGCCAAGCGTCTCTGCACTCCATGTTGTGGGTAGCTGGACTAGATGGAAGGTAGTATCTTCTGACTTCACATCCCTTTAAGACTTGATAATACCAAGCTCTCTAAGCAAACTAAATTACTATGGGAACGTTAAAGCATTAAAAAAAATATTATGTAAAACTCCTAAAAATCTATCCCCTTTGCTATGATTAAGATCCATAAAGTAGTAAATGGGAAATTTTGGTAGTAGAGCCTTACTTACAAAAACTTTATAGGTGAATCCCCACCATGAATCACAATGCCATGCTGAACATAACTACCCTAAATTAGGTATCTTGGAATAATATTCTCTATTCTTTAACCCCCACATGGTGTGGGGAAGGAGGGGTGTATAAAATATAAAATCAGGCTTCTCTTCTTGCCTCTTTACTATCTCAGTGGGAGTCACCGATGGCAGATTATTCACATGGCAATGTTGTAAAATTGTAGATTTTTAATATCTGGACTACTGAGTACAAACATAACATTTAAATAAAAATAATGCAGAGTTATTTATCTTCACCAAATCTCAGTCCTGTAGAGGATGTGCACTGTCTCTTTAATAATGCAAAGGAATAGTAAATTTCAAGCTGAGGATGGGCAATAACAAGGAGAGTGATCTCCACACTGCCCTAATGTCAGTGGAGTGCCTTAGGAGAACACCTTATTAGTTCTAACAGGCTGGTTAGCACCGGGTCACCTCTCTGCCTCTGTCTTCCCCAGCAGGGCCACTCATCTCTGGGCTATATTTGGGAGAAAAGAAGTGAGGGGGAGGGGAAGGAATATATTTAGAGCTTCTCTCATCTCCCCAGCTAAGAGCTGTTTATTTTTATTTGTTGTCTAATTGTGTTATTTTCCTTCCCTTTCTCCCTCTCTCTTTCCATTCTTTCTCTCCCTGACTTCCTCCTCCTCTAGTAGTATGTCTGTGTACATTCTGTGTTGCATTAAAACAGAGCCCTATCAATGCTTTTTCTCACTTTATTTTTTAGATGTCATCTGAAAAAAAGTGTAGTTTATAAATCTGTACTTAAATGAGTATTTATTGTGCTGAAAATATTAACCAGAAGAGGGGCTCAGCATATAGCTAAACTTCCATTTAACATGACTAGCCCCCCAAAATATAGATATACATTTAAACACCTTTTACTATCTTAAAAAAATGAGATCAATATATTTTGTAAATCAATCACATTGTAGAATTGTACTTGATATGTTTTCAGAAAAAAAAAGGTTATCCTTTTAACAAATGTATTTTTGTGCTCTTTGATTTTTTTTTTCTATCACAGCTACAAACATCAACCCTTTCTCCTCCCCAGCCCTATGCCCCCATCCCCCATCCAAAAATAAATGCAAAGAAATACTATTAGGCTGTCTGGTTATGTATTTTTTATGAGGCCATACAAGACGCTGCCTGACCCCTGGCAGCTCATGTTATAAGCACACTGAAGATGCTTTTCATTTGGGTTTTGCTTTTCAGCCTGGATGACCTCTATTAAATAAAAAAAAGGGAGTGGGTTGGGAGGAAGGCCTAATATGTTACCCGAGGGGCTAGTCTCTTTAAGGATTACATTTAATTCATATGATAATATTGAAATATAACGTTCCTGGGTCTAATGCTTTGGTTATTTTCTCTTTGTCTTTATATTAGGGACTCCATGATGAGTGTTGTCATAGATGTTTTTCATCAATTTTGGGTAGAGAGATGTATAACTTGTACATTAGGGTCAGATTCTTAAAATTACCTTTTCCTTCTTTTGAATTTAGGCCATGAATATTAACAAAACATAGCTCCTTTTTTTGTGAGAGACACAGAAAAATTAATTTTTCTGGTGTGTGTCTACCTGGAGTTCTGTTTCAAATAAAGAAACAATTTTGATATTAGCATTTCCTTAACCATCCTAAACAAATGACCCCTGAGTTCTTTATTAGTGTGAACTATCATCTTTTAAACTCACTCACTCCCCTCTCCCTCCCTGCCTTCCTTCCCCTGAAAAGTCAGTTATACATATTTAATAGTATTCTCTCATATATAATATGTGTTGTGATCTAAATAATGACCCACATTTGGGTCTTGGTGCGTGGTACATGTCTATGCTATAATACATATATTCACATTGCTTTTATCATTATCCTGCTTTTTATAATGCTATTAGTTACTCAATGCTCACTTGCATAAATTTTAGGGCCTTATAACTTCACCATACATTTTTTTTTTCCTTTTACAGAGAAACATTGTTCATACTATTTAAGTTTAGGATTGATGTTCAAAACCACTGTGCAAAAGCATCCCTCTGGCCAGTTTTTAGAATTATATTTGTATTAAAGTTTCTTACAACATAGAAAGCCTTTTTGTCTTTGCTAGTTGTAATGAACAGGTTGCAAAAGGAATTGAACTACATGCCATTTGTTGTATTTTGAAAATGTTTTTATTCCTTTCACTTAACAGACTAGCACTTAATTGCTTTGGATCAGCTGCTGTTCATCAGTGCTGCAGTGGTTCACCCATCGCGGAAGGCGGGTTCCTTGGAGGGATAGTAACATTTCACCAGAGCTAATAAAGTCAATTAGGATAATATAATACAGTAGGCCACTAGAAAATCAGGTGTATTTTGTATGAATCACTTTATGTTTTTAATTCATACCAATTTTACACTTCATGAGGAATATTTAAAGACACTATTATTGGTTACATTAACTTGCATATATATAATTTAATTGCATTGTTTTTTGTCCTTTTTTTATTGCAAGAAAAATAAAGCAAGAAAATTTGTGGGTATGTTCACATATTTTCGTTACCACAAAAGTACTGATGAAAACTGATCAAAGCTGGGAAATTCATTGCAGTAGCTGAAACCTCATCTCAAGCCTGTCCCTTATTACCCAGGTATTGCCACAAATGTGATTCAGCAAATAAAACCCCTAGCTGCCTGGCCCCCTCTGTAATCAGAGAGCAGCAAAGTGGATCTGTAGTGGGGTTTTCATAATGACTCATAATTTTCCTACATTTGTTTGCATCACAATCTTAACATTTTTGACATCTGAGTTACTGGTGAAAACGTGCATATGTCTCAATGTATACATTTAATACATATATTTTTGTCTTGGTTAGTCATTGTACATGAGAGATGTTTTAAAAACAGAGACTCCTGGTTCTCCTTTGTAAAGCATTAAGCTGTGACCCTCCCCTCTTCTCTTCCCTCCCCCTGTAGCCCTGGACTTCATGATGCCTTCTTGACTGCTAGCTGAACATGGAGTTGTCTTTTTATTTTTTTTTCGTATAAACCCAGTCACAACACAGAAAGAGGAGGAGGAGGAGGAGGAAGAGGGGGAGAGAGAGAGGGATAGAGAGAGAGAGAAAGAGAGAGAGAGAGAGAGAGAGAGAGAGAGAGAGAGAGAGAGAGAGAGAGAGAGAGAGAGAAGAGAGAAGTAAAAGCCCTGAAGGATGTTTCTCAAAAATTCTAAAGGAACCACAGGGAATTTCTTTTAAGAGCAACAGAAAGCAAGCTAGCTGAGGTAAGGCAGATGTGGACAGCCGTTCTTCTCTTTTCTTTCCATCCCTCTCTCTGTTTCTTTCTGTGTATGTCTCCCCATTCCCCCTCCCTCCTCATATTCTCTCTCTCTCTTTCCCTTTACATTCACATGTTCTCTCTCTCTCTCCTCTTCTCAAAAGCTGTTTCTTTATGGATCTGGGAGGGTGAGTGGGTGGGTGGGTGAGCCACCTAACTTCTTCCCTGTTTAAGAAATCTGAGAATGGAACTCCTGTGAATATGCAAATAGGACTGCCTGGCCTGCGTTGCTGACACGTGTATGTGTTGTATCCTTCTCCCCACCTCCCTGTCCTAGTGTCTGATCTTCAGCAGATTGCTGTTGTTTCTTGTGATCACCAGCACAGCGTGCTGGAAAGAGAGATGGGGGGAGAGGTGGGGATTGGAGGGAGTGTTGTGGGGCTGGAAGGCAGGAAATCAGACATGATTGCTGTGACTTTTTTATATTAGTGTGTGGGTTTTTTCTAGCTCATTTGCATGTCAAAGTGGAGGAGGTGTGAGGGCAGAGATTAGTATGGAGATGACATAATGATGCAATGAATTAAATGTGATCACTTCTCCGTGTAGGGGGTGGCAGGAGGAGGAGGTGGGGTGGAGGGAGCCAGCAAGACAGACAGTGAGAGAGCAAGAGGGGAGCGCGGCTTCTGATCTTCACCACACAGTTGATTGATGTCACCAGCGAACAGAATGCATCTTTTTATTGTGATGATGGTGCTGGTGCTGGTGGTAATGCTGATTGCCATGATTACACTTATCGTTAGTGTGAAATTTGAATTTTAAGTGGTCAATGTTAGATCTCCAGTGCTCATGATTGTTTGGTCCATCAGTGCAAACCCTTTACTATCAAAATTTAACGCTGCTCTACGTTTGCTTTTATTTAAAAAGGAGGCTGAGACATACAGGAACAAGATGACTAATTTGTGATTTACACAATGGTCTGGCATACCAAGTTCTTTCACATAGCTTCAGTTCTATTTTGTGTATGCATAAAAAGCAGGGAGTGATATTAAAAACATTTTTATTACAAAAAAAAAAAAAGAATCACTGGATCAGTAAGGTGGCAAAGGTTTCAACCCTCGACAATAAAGAAACCGCAATTTCATCTCTGGCATTCAGTGTTATCTCCCTTTAATAACAAAACCAAACCAGACTGATTACTGAACAAAGCAAATTCTCAGGCGGCTAGTTGCAGGTCTGAATGCAGGAGTAAAGACTGAACATTTTTCTCCTCCCTTTGGTTATTTTGTATGCAACACCTGCAAATGTGCATGGAGTAGTTGTAAAAGATTAGTGGGGGAAGAAAGGGGAGTTTTCTTTTTTTAACTTTCTGATAATTAAAAGAAGAAAAAGAATATAAACACAAGTACAAAGTTTAGACTTCGTGGATATGTTTGTTTTAGAAGTCACATTTATCTGTCTGCCAGTAAGTTTTCCTGTGATTAGTCTTGTCTACTGCTTCTTCAGGAGGACAGACTTCCTACAGTATAGACAAATAAGTATAGAAATTTAGGACTAATAGTTATGTGTGTAATAACCCTGATGATATAAATGAGCACTTAAGAATCCACAGAACATCACTAACATTAATTTATTGAAAAAGAAAATCCAAAGCAACTCCATTAGTTTTCCCCTGTTATTGTTAAGGACTTTAAATGGATTTCCTAATTGGATAATTTTATTCACAAGAATAATACACAAATGGAAAGCAAGCCCTGACTCTGGGGTTAGAGTGGGTTGGTCTGCATAAGAGGCCGAGCAGGTGCTGTCAACTTCTAGAAAACCTGCTCAGACAGTGAACTAAAGAGAAAGGCGAAGGGTTCAGACAATAACCACCGCTCCCTCTCGCTGTGAGAGAACTAGCTGACCAACTTGGGTGGGGGGCAGAAGGGTGCTTTAAGCATGTTAAAGCAATACAATAGATAAATTCACTTGCCTCCTTTTTATATTTAAAACAATGTCCACCATTGTTGTCTCTTTGATCATAGGTACTTCAACTTTGTTCTGTCCTAGCTTTTCCTAAGATGAAGCATCACGTCTTCTTCCTCTTTGACTTGCAGTTGTTCACATCTATGACATTTTCTTCCACCAAGTTCATCGTGGAGTGGCATTTGGGCTTGCATGGTTTCCCTTCTCTTTCCCAGATGAAGGGAGCTGTGCTTACCATCAGCTGGGTATCACTGAATGCTAGGCATGGCTACTATGAATAGAAAAATATCTTGTGTCCTGCTTTCACACCCTTTGCCTGCCAAGTATACAGAATGAATCACAACAGTCAGTGGCAAGTTCTCAAGTGCTGGTCTTGAGTGGGCTTTCCGCCCACACATCAACACCTGTATCCTTGTTCTCCATCTGTCCCCAGGTAGCACTGCGGCCTCCTCCACCTCCTGCTTCCTCCTTGCCTTAGTCTTAGGCCAATAAAGAAGAAAGGCAGGGATGAGGATTGTTCCTATTGATCTGCCCAAGGGGATCATTAGGCATCTGTATCAATCTACAAATCAGTAGGCCTGTGTTACTAGCTTGGGCAGTCATTGCCAATTTGTTCCTATTAGATGGTGGAGCCTGGAGGTGTTTGATGAGCAGATTGGGTCTTTATCTCAGCACTGGAGAGTATGCAAGCTTGCTGCCAGACAGCAGAGGTTTATGGGATTTGTTTTTTTGGTAGGGGGACAGGGATCCTAATGGGTATTTCAGCCTAAAAATCTTCCTATACCTTAACGAGACCTACAAAGAGGACCCTATCCATTCTTGCTGAGTTGTCTCCAGTTACAATTAGCCCCTATGTTGCCTCCTCTAGCACTGACATCACCTCGGAAAGCTGCCCACAGAAATAGCTTCTGAAGTGTTCTTTTGTAATCCTTTTCAAGACTGCATCGGAACAATTGAAATGTAAACACTTTTCTTCCCTTCCTCCAGTTCCTTTGCCAGGGGAGAAGCAGTGTATTTACTGTTGAGCAGGTGACATTTTTAAGCTGATATTTTCTCTGTAGTTCAATTAGGTGAAGTAAAAGTTAAAGCTTCAGGTAATATTTATTGGAGAATCCTTTTTACTTCTCTTTTTGAATTGAAATTGAGAAGGAAATGTGTGATTGCCCCTTATTAAAAAAACAAACAAACAAAAAACCCCAACTTTGAAAATCGTCTTTGTAGTCTTGGGCTTTTGAAAGAGCAACAACTATGTTGAAAGCCAAGTTCTCTAGGATGCATATACAGTAGATTTGAAAAGTAAAAATTATGTTTCCATGGGGAAAAGGGGTGGGGAGAAAAGGATAATGAATGAATAAGCACAATTTATTCTGTTACCACTGCTAGTGTGACATTTCCTCTTCATTATTTTGTGAAAACCTCAATTTTAAACCTGGCTTTGCTCATTCCTGATGTGAGCATTATTCAATATAAATATCTGTCCATGGTAATGCTCTCAGTGACATTTCCACTTTATAGCATTTGGTGGGGGAAGAAAGCCATGCGAGGGAAGGTAGGCAGAAGCAGATGGGGAGAAAGGGGACCAGGCAGTGTCCACTTCCTAGGAGCTCAGTTTCTATCTTGCCCTTGAGTTTGTTACTTGTGAATAATACATTGTTATTTTGAACTTGGGCCAGGGAGGTGAGTAAAGTAGCCCAATTTGAGTTGTATACTTAGCACTTCTGTCTTCTTTAGAAATTATTTTGTCATTCCAAAGGAGCAAAAAGTTTTCTTTCTTTTTTTTAATAACCTTTCATATTTTGAGTAAGCATCTAACCATTAAGAAATAGAAACCTGCATTTTACTTTATGAAACCTCTAACTTAGTGATTATTACTGTTTATTAGTTTGTGACTACATTTTCTCACCTGTGTATTTTTTTGTTTGTTTGTTTTTCTTCTTGGTCCTATTCCACTCTAGGAATTACTCATTTCATTACTTTTGACAAGCCTGCTTTTTTTTTGTTTTGTTTTTTGGTTGTTGAGCAGCTTATAGAACTTCACAGAAATACATCTGTGTGGAATATATATGATTGCTAGAAGTTAAATCATCATAAACCAGACATCCAGCCAGCTTTCATGCTTATAGTGCATGTATAGAAATCAGTTTGGAGTGGATTCACAGGAATGTTTTAAAGAGTTTGTTTTGAAAATATTTATAAACCTTTTTCTCTGGAGCAGAGTCTATTTTAGAATAGTCATCATACTATTAAGAACAGAGCCTATTTGGGGGACAATACTATAAAACTCTGTTGTATATTTTTTTTTTTTTTTTTTTTTTTTTTTTTTTTTT
>PVKE010034469.1:0-17380 GCA_004027555.1 Craseonycteris thonglongyai
TGAGACCTTCTTTTTGCTTACGTTCTCCGTGTTTCCAAAGTTATTCATTAAAAAAGCACAAAATCTCCTTTCTCCATAAAGATCAGTTATAGCGGTGCTTACATTTCTAAATCAATATTTTTTTTAAAGATTTATTTATTTATTTATTTTATTGTTTTTGACAGAGAGAGAGAGAGAGAGAGAGAGAGAGAGAGAGAGAAAGAGAGAGAGAAAGAGAGAAAGAGAAAGAGAAAGAGAGAGAGAGAGAAGTGGGAGGACCCAGAGCAGCCTCCGTAGTTATACATCGTTAGTTGTGACATAGTTTCATTCCATACAGGTGGATGTGGGACCACTTGAGGCAGGAACTGAACTGGGGCCTCCTGCATGGGACATGAGGATCTTCACTGCTGAGATGTCAGTGGCCACCAGCTGCCACACAGTTAAGCACTCAGGGTCTGCCCTGCTGGGGCCAGGGATTGAACCCTGGACCCCGCAACTGTGAGGCAAGCGCTCAACTGGTGAGCTGCCCTGGTGTCCCTCCTGAGCATTTTCTTAATCAGTTGAGATTTTGCTTCCTGGCAATTGTCATTAGTTTGTCTCAAATAATTTCATTAAAGTTCTGTACAGGTTTGGACATTTCTTACTGCAACAGTAAATAATTCAATCCACTCTTTTCTTGCTTGCAAGGATATAATTCTTGTCCTTGTTTCTTTTTAGGTAAGAGTATTTTCTCCCTCTGATTTCTTTCAGGATTTTGTCTTTGCCTGGCTTTCTGCAGATAGAATATGATATGCCTAGGTGTGGATTTGCAGGATAACTGTTTGATGCTCTCTGAGCTTCTTGAATGTGTGGTTTGGTGTTTGCCATTAATTTTGAAAATACTTAGTAATTATTACATCAAATGTTTTTGTTTTGTGTTCTCTTTTCTTCTGGTATTCCCGTTATACATATGTTACATATTTTGAAATTATTTCACAGTTTTTGGATGCTCTCCTGTTTTTTTTTTCATCCCTTTCTTTTGCATTTTGGTTGGTAAGTTCCATTGAGCTCCATCTTTAGGCTCACTGATTTCACCCTTGGCTCTGTCCACTCAGTAGATGAGCCCATCAGAAGGATTCTTTGTTTCTGTTACACTGCTTTTTGATTTCTGGTATTCCCCTTTGATTCTTTCTTAGAGTTGTCATCTCTCTATCTGTGTTATACATCTGTTCTTACATGTTGCATACTTTTTTCATTAGAGCCACTAATGTATTCATCACAGTTATTTTAAATTCTCTGTCTTATAATTCCACCATCAGTGTCATATTGGAGTCTGGTTCTGATGCTTGCTTTGTCTGTTCAGACTGTTTTGTCTCATTGACTATTCCCATTGATTATTAAAATAATTTTGCCTAGTTTCAGCTTTTATATTTTTATGATTCTGTACTATTGTAAAAAGTGAGGGCTGCTTGTGTGTGTGTGTGTGTGTGAGAGAGAGAGAGAGAGAGACAGACAGACAGACAGTTCTGGTGAAGTAATGAAATACTTAGCATATGAGACCCTGTGTTAATGTTTTCACTTTGCTTTGATGTACCAAACAACGTAAAACCACCTGAACATAATATCTTTAAACTGGCTGTTATCTTTCAGCATCTCTTTGATTTGGGTGTGGATGTTTCTTTACTCAGTCTCAGATTTTTATTGAGCTAGGATTTCTTTTGCGAAATCTTCTCTCTGGACAGACCTTTCCTCTAATTGTATTATGAAGAATTTAGGAAATCGCAGAAATTCCCTAAACATTTTGTGATTGAAATTCAGTTGTTTTGCTGATGTTTTTAGAATCATGTGGTAATTTTCTGGAGTTTGTCTTAATGATAGTAATAATTATAAGAATAGCATCTAACATTTACGGAATATTTGGTATGTGTCAGCTCCTTTGCATAGCACTTGGTATATATTATGAATTCAATTTCTTTTATTCCACAAATATAATAACTTGAAACTTGAGTACATCCAGAAGAAAAAAAGTCTTTTACACATCACTATTGTTGATGTAAAGTGTATCTTAAACTTTTTCCCAGCTGAGGCAAGGAGCTATCAGAGTGTGACGCAGGATCTTTTTGAGATCCAGGCATTGCTCAGTCACTGATTGGGATCAAGTGGCTTCAATAACCTAGGACTTGTCCCCTGAAAATGGACTGAAGTGCTGTCCACTGAGAGAATCAGGGGGATCTAACAGTTCCTTTTACATTACACTTAGTAACACCATACTCAGTAACTTGGTTGTATGACATAAAAACTTAAACTCAGCCCTGATTTAGAAAAGGAACCAGCCTACTGCCGGGAGATGCTGGCAATGCAGGGTAATTATATTCTCCAGGTCCTTCCATAGAAAACTTAATGAGCTGTGTTTACTTCTTTCTGGTATTATAAAAATTATATATCCTTTTATGTGCAGAGACAGTCCCTTGGGGATCAAGAGTTATGCATGCTCATTAACAGAAGAATGTGTACTACAGCAGGTACTGCATGCTAAACTCAAGACTTGTGGCCCTATTGTCCACATGAGAGGCAAGCATAACTTCTTCTTTGTGATGGGCAATGAGAGCATGAAGACATAATGATGATCGGGAAAGAGGATACGTAACTGAAATGTTCTTGCTCCATGCCTTAGTTAAATGCTCAGATACATTTCAAATTAACCATGCTTCTTCAAAGGTTGGATTCCAAGTGTGATGAAAGCATTACCTTTTTTGCTTTATTTCCTGTGTTTTGAAATGGAAGATACCTTTGGAATTTTGTCTTACAATGGGCAAAGCACTTTGCCCTGGCTGTGAAACTTGGGTGTTGGTTTTAAGTCTTTCAGGCTAAAAAGACTTGAGATTGTTCTCGTTGGTCTTTCTCGACTGACTTTTCCTGACTCTGTTGGTGAGTATATTAATATAATCTCTGCCTAAAGAATTCTACTTGGTCAGCTGTTCCCTGTAGTCCTGAATTTTCAGTTTAGAAGAAATGAAGTAGTGGGACAGATGTGGTCACTTTGATGTTCGAATCTTCCTGATAATTATTCTTTTAAGAATTCCGGTCCTTTGTGTCATTGACTGTTATGATCAATGGATATATTGTGTGAAAACCTGATTCATGAGAATTGTGAAAATTCATTGGTTATATATATATTAAAGGATCTCAAGTGAACAGAAAATAATTTGTGAAGCAAAAATAATTTAAGGAAATCAATGAAGTCTCAGAATTATGCCATTAGGAAACCTAGTCAGCAAAGAGAAATGGTGTATTGTTACACATAGTGTTTAAAAGAAATCAGAGATATAAACATTTAGGCTCAAATTAAGTAAAATAAATTACAGAAGAATTTATAATAGCATATTGTCTTGGATTAGCATCCTTAGAAGTAGAACTCCTGTGTAGTAGTTCCTAGGGCAGGGGTTTCCAACGTTTTGGCTTCCCTGGGCCACAATGGAAGAAGAATGGTTTTGGGCCACACATACAGTTAACGCTAACACTAATGATGGCTGATGAGCTAAAAAGAAAATTGCAAAAAGTCTCATAATATTTTAAGAAAGTGTACGAATTTGTGTTGGGCCGCACTCAAAGATGTTCTAGGCACCCTGTGACCCGTGGGCTGCAGGTTAGACAAGCTTGTCGTAGTGAAAACTTAAAGGGAACCAGGAAAGCAAGGTAAGGAAGGAGAAAAATCAGAGAGTAGGCAGAGGGAGGGGCAGGTCTCAGGCAGAATGTTCCAGAAGGGTGGGCTTCAGCCTAATCCTGCAGAACTCCGGAATCTGAATTGCATAGTTTATAGTCTCTCACCCCATAATCACTGGTCGACAGTCACAGGGTGTGTGAAAGGCCATAGACCACCCAGGCCCTCCCCACTTCCTGCATCTGCAGCGAAGTGGTCGCAGCAGCCTGAGCTCTGTCCTCTGAAGTGCAGGCAGGGCTCCAAAGTACCAGATGACAGCTTCAGAGGGTGAGGTATGTGCAGAAATGGTCAAAAGGAGTGGATGGGGGTCAACATTGTCTGCTGTGCAGAGGATCCTACGTCACGTAAGAGTAATATGAAAAAAATGTATAACAATACAAGAAGGGTATTTTCTATCTGTATAATTGCTTAGATTAAAGAAAAAAAACCAGATCAGCTCTATCAGGAACCGTTGTTTGTTGCTTATTCTTAATCATATAACAGACAAAACCTACTCCTTTTTGAGCACTGACTGCCGGTCAGGAACTGTACTGGGCACTTTAAGCGCATTAACTTTTTAATCTTCAGGGCAGTAAATATGGGTGTTATTTCCCCCATTTTAGAATGAGCAAGTACTCTGCCAGGCACGAGAGTGTGCCAGAAAAGATTGTTGAATGAGCAAATGAACGAACACGCCCTATTGAATCAAACATAGGCTGGCTACATACTTGAATTCCATTTATGACATTGAAACACAGATAGTAAGTTAGGTGGCTCACTCAAGACGCAAATGTCCATCTGTCTGACTCTAAAGCCCCACGTTTTAATCTGTTTCTACCCACTGCCTTTCCAAAAGAAAACCTGAACTCCTTTAATATCTGTTTCTTAAATAATAACTGCCTGCATTTGTACGGCACCACAGAGGCCAGTCATTGAACCTTTAAAATTCATTATTCCTTTTAATCTTCACCACCACACGTTATAACAGCCTCTTTACCAATCAGGCAGCTGATATTCAGAGAGGTTAGGTAATATACTCAGGGTCACAGAGCCAGAAAACAACAGGGCTTAAGCCGAAGCCAGCTCTCCTGATTCCAGCTCCAATGTTCTTTCCAAAAGAGGAAGTTTTTCGGACGATTTCCTTTTTATTTTTTATGCCATGAGCTTCCTTGTGGTATTCAAAATATTTGGTGGAACGTGTGTTGTTACAGGGTGGTAAGTCAATACACATTTTCTAAGCTGATTTCTATAAAATTGCATTAAAATAAAGGATTTTCTGATCCCATAAGGTCTATAGTCAGTCTCTAGTTTCTCCGATACATGTTTAAGAATGGCCTGTGGTTCATTGTAAATCACTTCTACAACTATTTTGCTAATTGAAAGATGAAAAGATTAGGGAATATGAGAAACAATGGAAGGGTTTTGTTGTTTTTGTTCTTCTTTTAAAGATCAGAGGGCTGAAAGGTTTTTATTCTACGTACTTGTTCCTGAAAAGGGTTATATTTTTCTTTTAGTGACACCTCAAGAAGATAACACCTTAATTAAACTCAAGTGGGACAGTTTAATTAAAAAATGTCAGTCACATCCTCACGAGGGGACCAGGTAGCCATAAAACAAGCTGTCTGCTTCCCCTGTGATGACTCAGAAATCCCTGACCCTGTGCCCACCCGGAGCACGCGTGGTGGCGCTGGGAACACCATGTGAGTTGCTGCTACTGAAGGAAAAGTGGGCCTTTGATGGCCAGTGAGCCAGGTCGGGACACAATGAAGAAGACACCAGGAAGATCATTAGTCCCCAGATTTTAACATTTGGAAACTTTCTTCTCTGTCACTACTGAACTAAGGGATTTGTCATCGTATTTTCTATTCTCATCACCAAGAAAATAACCAGGAAGTTATTAATTCTTCCATCCCAATTCCACTTCCTTAGCTCTCTCCCTGTCTCCCTGCTTTCCTCTCTCTGAGCTGGTAGGGCTCAGACCCCAATATTGTGTATGTCTGAAGACTTTTTAGTGACCACTTTAGCCTGATTCCAGATACCCCAGTCGGCACTGCAGTTATCTCCCTAAGCCCTAGAGCAAGTTTGTCCAACCTGCGGCCCAGGGCAAATCATAAACTTTCTTAAAATATTAGGAGATAATTCTGTGACCTTTTTTTTTTCTCATCAGTTATTGTTAATGTATTTTATTTGCAGCCCAAGACAATTCTTCTTCCAATGTGGCCCAGAGAGGGCCAAAGGTTGGACACCCCTGCCCTAGAACAAGAGTTGGGTCAGGGATTTTCAAATCACAATGCATTGAGGGCCAACTGTGATAATTTTCTCTTCCAGGGGCTTTAATTACATAATTTCATTTAGTGTTGCCCACTTTTTTATTGCCTCACTTTATGCAGATGTGGAAAATGGAGGCTTAGAGAAATTCAGTGATTTCCCAAAAATTATAAAGCCAGCGTACTGAGAAACTAGCAGAGGTACCTAGCCATGACCTGAACAGCTTCCATCTAGACTAGCTTCTCAGCCATCTCTTCTTGATTTATGAAAGTGGCTTCATTGTTTTAATTTAATTATGCCCCTCCCTGCCTCCCCACTGCTTCAGCACTCTTCTAGGCTCATGTCAACAACTTGTTAGGCAGTCTTTCAAACCTTTTTCCAAGAACATATCATTAGAACAAACCTGCATGTGTTGACACATGTGTGAATAATGATGTTGCTATTGTTATGTTTTATTTCTTTAGCATGTTCTCTGCATCTTACTTTTCATTCAAGAATACATCATGGACATTTTTTCTGGTCAACTGGTATATAGCTTTAAGTCACGCTTTTAAATTTTTTTTTTTTTTTTTTTAACTGAACTGGGGGCCTCACTGCATTTGGGAAGCACACCCCAGTTCAGCATGTGGGTCCGCCTGGGCCGGAGCCGGGATTCAATCCTTGGTCCTCAGGGTTTCAAAGCGAGCGCTCAACCCGCTGAGCCGTCCCGGCTTTCCCTAAGTCACGCTTTTAAAGGTACGTAATATCCCATTGTATGGATGGTCCATGCTTTTCCTACTTCATCGTTGTCTTTTGTTGTTTTCTCCTTGTTTGTCAAAGAAACAATTTTGCACTAAACATCTTTGATGACATATTATTTAATATCAGTGCTTTTATTTTTATGGGATAGCTGTCCCAGAGGTGAGGATTTGGGTTGGAAAATTTTGTGCCTTTTTTATTTTAATAGCTATCTCTCGATGGCTCAAGCAGTTTCTAGGACATGCGATTATGTCTTTTATCAAAAAATCCATTAGACATACATAAGAATGAATACCAATGTGTTCCCAACTAAAATTTGACTTGCACAAGCCCTGTCTCTTGTGAAATGTGTCATAAACATTTGAGTCCTGGATTAGGTGCAGACTGGAATCCACAGGATCAAACTGAAAACAAATTGTCAGAGATTGTGTGTACTTGTGTATGCCCCTTCTGAATTTTCTGGGTTACTTAAAACTCACAAGAGTTCTACAGATTTTACTTACCAGGTGTTTGCATAGCAAATTGTTACCTAGCAAATTAATGTAGGCGTTTGTTACTAGAAACTCACTCTGTGATAGCTCATCACAGAATTACAGGGCTTTAGAGCCAGAACTGTTCTGCTACGTACTGTATAGACACTGTGAATCATGTCTGGATATGATGACGTGCTGTGATGTTATCTCGTTTAGTGCTTTGCTGGAAACGTATTTCCAAAATGTTTTTCAAAATGTTCCCATTTTTAAAAAGAATGAGACATTTATTTAAATTTACTTTAAAGAACCACTGATTCAGGCCTAATAGTTGTATAGTTTATTAATCAAATGTATTTAGCAGGAAAAAGAGCCAGCTACAATTCACTTACAATTGAGATTTTACTCTATTTTAACGTTATTTTAATGAGCTACAGATTTGAATGTGGGCTTTGTTCATCTGTTGCTTCCGCTCAATTGCAGTTTCACCCTAAGAAGACACAAGACAGATAGATCGGGCTTCCAGTCATTGTGAGGCTTAAATGAAGTGAATAAGGCCGTATGTTTCTAAACCAAATGAGCAGATTAAGGCAAAAAGAAAAAGAAGCCCCCAATTTTTCTTTTAGGTGCCCCCTGCTCTTCCCCCACCCCAATACTCTTACATCCTTTAAATCATTTGCTTGCTATTCTTAAACTTGCTAGTATAGTAGCCCCGTTTTCCTAAGAGAGAGCCTCAGAAGATGGTATCATACAAATGAAAACTCCAGACATTCCAGGCAACTATTAGCACATGTAACTGTCCCATCTAATTTTTGACACACGACTTCAGTGCAAAAGTAAAGCATTTTAATTACTTTAGCTTTTCTTTTATATAATAGTCATAATAGACAATGCTATTATGTCCAAATTTTAAAAGCTATATATCATCTGCTATTTTGTTAAAAATCATTCCACATTTATATGACTTATTTAAATAAATAAATGAAAATGTGTTTGAATGGAAATGATTTTTGTTCTTAATATTTATAGCCATTTTTTCAACACTGGATATTTTGGGAGGAATCTCTCTGATGGACCCTATGAAGTTTAGCAAGCACATACTGGACAGGTTTTGACTGCTCTTGTTTTCAATTTTCAAGGGTGGCCTAGAGGGGCCCTAGCATCCAATTGCAGTTTCCATTGTATTTATACACTGGCTATGCTGCTTAAGATGATAAAGGAACTTCACATTCAGAACATAGAACTTAACACAGTAAGTCTTCTTAAAGCTGTGGAAAGCTTTGGCCAACTTCATTAAACAAGAAATTAATTATAGTTTCTGAACTTCCGTGACTCAACCTTCTGATACCAAGAAACAACGTCTGCCCCCATTGTTATCTTTTCTGAAAATTACAAAAGGTTTATGTTTAATGCAAGTTTTATAAGTTACCTTCTTAGGTAAGAACAACTTCTAATTAACAATAATCAAATTTTTATTAGCAATCATTCTTGGAATAACCCAGATTCTGTGGATTTATTTGAATAATACACTAAATGAAACAATTTGCAGAAGATAATATAATACAAAGATGAAGTGTTATTTTGTATATTAGATATTCTGCAGGCAGTTATAAGTAACATATGTTTTTAGAACTTCAGATTTCCATGAGAGCTCACTACTGAAAAATTCCTATTTCTGATGCTGTGTATTACAACTAGGAATATTTTAATCATCCTTTACCTACATTTATATGCTGATTAGGCTGAAAGTAAAATAAAGCTATTTTAGTTTTTCCTGAGAGCTTGTTGCTTATTTTAATTTGTTTCTTTCATATTAATGATAGGATAGATATGATAAGACCAAAAGCAATATAGAGTAAAATATAGAATCCCAGGTATTAAAATTAAGAAAAAAAGAGTGAAGAAACAGTAAGTCTATGTGATTCGCTGAGCACAGCCTCAGAATTCACTTAAAGCAGTAGTTCCCAAGCAGTAGTACACATACCCCTGGGGGTACATGCTACACTGTTCAAAAGTACATGACAAATAATCAGTACAAATATTTAACTGTGTTGCAAATATTGTAAAAGTAAATCTGTTGTTTGTACTTTTACTGTAGTAATTTATCTTTCCTAACTTTTTACCTCATTTCCACTTAAGATAGGAACTGAACAAAAGTGTCAGTATTTAAAAACAGCTGTTTTAAAAACAAAGGGTACAATTCATAGAAATGGGTTTAAAAGGGATATGCAAGTGGGAAAAGGTTGGGAACCACTGACTCTGAGCATTCTAACTGCCAGAACAGATGTTTATCTTATTTTTGAGCAAGTTGTGTAACTTGGGGAATGACAAGTTCTTTGTATTTTCAGTGAAGGTGCGTTTTGCTTCATTGTTAGTTAAAATTCATGTTGAAGTTGTAATACATTTCCTTCCTATTAAAAACAAAACAACCACAAAACAAATATATGCAAGAAAGGTGACGTTGACTTTATAGGTAAAAAACGAAAAAAACAAACAAACTAATAAAGCATTCAAAACAAAATTAAACTGGATAAATTGTGAAGATCTTATTATGTTTATTCAAGGATTCATGAATTGGGCAGCATCTCACCCAGCAAATATAAAGTCGCTCAGAAGAGCTGTACAGTATGAAAGACTTCTATAGGCAGAGGAGGAGGGAGGTAGGAGTTATACTAGCAAAGAGCTGATTGTTTGTGACAAAGTCACCTTTCTTTAGGGGATGTAGGCGTCCAACAGGCAGATTACCTTACTAGTGTTGACCAGGTAATTTACGATTGACTGGTTTAAGATTACATTCATGGCTGAAACTGTAATTAAATTAGGTATTGGTTTGGTGGGATTTAACACAACTGACCCCATTTGGGGCTTGTTGCCTTGTTTTGTTTTTTGTTTTGTTTTTTGTTTGTTTGTTTTCTGACATTACAAATTGATAGATACAAAATAGTCACAGGGATGTAAAGCACAACATAGGGAATATAGTCAGTAATACTGTAATAACGATGTATCATGCCAGGTGGGTACTGGACTAGTCAGGGGGATCACTTTACTTTGTAAATCATATAAATGTCAACTACCACGTTGTTTTTTATATATGTGAGAATCATAAATATTTCTGTATTTTCTCATTTGTGATTATGTGTGACCTTGTAATAGTTTAGATTTTGTACTTCTGTTTTGTTTCAAATAGTAGATTTTTGTTTAAAGAAAAAAAATGCTTTATTTATGTATTTAATTTTTGATAAATTTTTACATAAAGAATAAAACCTATTTAGAAGTAATTTATCAATAGATTAAATTTAAAAAATAATTGAGATGCTTTTAGCCGACTGCTGAAAAATTATATAATGCTTCCATTACCCAGAGACCGTTATGCTAGTTTTTAATTATGATAAAATTTAAATTGCATCCACCTATAATTTTATGATTACATAATTTAAAGAAATATTTTTATCAGAAGAGATTTATATTTGTTAAATATCTCTTTTAAAATATGCACATGACATATATTTGGGCCTCAGATAAAGATGTATGAATTAAAAATTATTTAATGACATGCAACCAGTCTTAAAGAGCTTAATTTCCTTTTAATGGCGTGTGTGTACAACCGCTATGTGAATGCTTTTGCATTGCTGTGAACGTTAACATTTTCTCTGAATATTTTGTGTATCTAAGTAACCATGATTGTGGTTCATTTCACTTAATGGTCATTCATATAAAATTAAAGCTTTGAGAATAGTATTATTTTCTTCAGCTAATACTAGTTATATTACTGTTTTATATTACAGCTAGCTGATAATTTCACATAACAGAGATTTTCCCAGTCTCTTGACATTTTCATTTTATTGTATTACTCCTTCCCCTGAAAATAAATGCTCATAATAAGTTCAAGGTGAAGTTTTCAGACCCAAAGCTGTAAGTCGGTTTTCAGGGAAACAATTGGCAGGAGCCATCTTTGACATCTTTATATACATTCATCTTTGGATTGTGTTACGTAAATAGCCCATACCTGCATTTTTCTAAAAATCACTGTTTCTAATGGGCGCATTCAAAAATCTGTAGGTATTCAATGCTTTTCTGCAAATAAATGTGAAGTGGGTGTATTGTGCCTTAGATTAAAAGCCAGTAAGGCAGACAAAAGGGACACCATTGCAAATTAAACCATAAAGGTCTGAAGTATTATTAAGAGGTTCACAGATACGATGTTCCAATCAGGCTCAGAAAGGGCTGAATTCCTATTATGTTTCTTAGACCTCCAGAAAGACATGGGAAGGAACCCAAAGTTAAAAGTTGTCAAATAGAAAGCACTTAAGCCAAGAGCACATGAATGTATGACTGGGAAATGAGCCTTTCATCTTTGAAATAAAAACAGTTCAGTTCAATTGGAACCAAAGTTCCCCCCTTTGAGAAAGTTTATTTTAATGAGTTTCCATTTTATGCGTGGGCTGCCCTTTAATCCAGGCTGATCCATTGAAGTCTTACCCAACGAAGACACAAGACAGATTGTCCAAGCTTGCGGCTATTGTTAGGGGTTGATGAAGTGTATGGGCCCTTATGGTTGATAACAGAAGTAGATGGTCAAAGCCAATAAATAAAACCTGAACTCTGACTGTTGGGTGCTTTATGCTGAAAAGGTTTCCATTAGCATGAATCTTTGGTTTTGAAGGACTTGTGAACCCAAAGGCAGCTTGTAGCTCTGTCACACAAACTAAGTCACTTAGACAAGCAGCAATCTGTCCTAGCTAATCAACTCAGCTTGGCTTTTAAAATTCGAGACTTCTTTTCAGAAACTGACACTGTTAATATCTTCACAGACAATGAACAACATGTGGAACTGCTACCCTACTGATTTATCACAAAAGTGGCTTATGGTGAGATAGTTTGTGCTTTGCTTTGTGGGGGTCTTAAAAATATAAATTTCAGAAGTAACAATTCAGTGTATTTGAAGTAGATGATATTTGAGTATCTGAGGGGAGGAGGAGATTTTACGAAGTTGGTCACAGCATCTTCTCAGGAGCCATAAATGTTGGTTGCCCGTGTAAGTGACATTTGTGTGCTCACTCCAAATTTGTATCCTCCTAAATCCCATTTAATCCAATTTGGGGGATGATGCATATGGTCAGTTGTGTGCTCATAGTTGTCCTAAAGCCTCCCCAAGCCATTTATCATGAGTTGATGTTCCTTAAAAATCTGCCTCAGTGACCTCACAGTTAATCTGTCACTAACTTAGCACTTTAGAAACCACTGCATCCCAAACCTTTTAAATCACGAATGTTGTAGCACAATATATAGAACCTTGATGACCTTGAAGGAATAACCCCGCCTGCCATTGCCTTGGCCCTGGAATCTAAGTTAGGTCCTTGGAGTATCTACCTCATATTCATCTTTCCGGTTACCCTGAGGGAAATCTGATATTTTTTGAAGTAGGGACATAATGGCTGCCATTAGCACACATTCTGCATCTGTCATTCTAGAAGGGACCTTGTATGCCTGGAATGAAACACTCTGCCCCAAGGATGCTCCACCAAACTACCACCCCCTACTCACCCCAAGAAACTGCCTTGGTTAACTTCGGACCTAGAGGCGAACATACAGGCTGCATTATGGAAAAATAGAGACAAGATCCTGGAATTGTGGCAGAATGGGACAGTCTTTCCTCTTCTCTCTATTTTGTAGTAACGTCTATAAGAATGAATGAAGTGACTAGCAAAAATAATAATGAGAGACTTCAGGAGCAATGAGGACATGAAAGAAGGTGGTTAGGAAGCCTAATAAGGAAAGGGCAGCTTAAGTCCTGTTTGCCAATTTATGTGAATTGTCCAATTGGTGTCCTTTTATGTCCCTTTTCCCCTTTGAAGAATACAGTATATAGTTTGTAATCATGTTCACAGTTAGTGATTTCCCACCTCTTAAAAAGATTAGTTTACAGTCTCAGTATATTTCAGTGGTGTCAGACCTTCTTAAAAAAAATCATCAAAATTTTTCAAGATTTTTCTTTTCCAGAAAGGACAACTTAAGTATTAAGTTGCCTGTTGTTTTCCATTGTTGTTTTTATTTGTTTGTTCATTTGTTTTTGAAGAGTCACAGAAATCCTAGCAAAATTCAAGGTAGACATGTTGGAAAAACACAGAAATTCTTGTGGAATTCCGGCATGTAATTCACTGGCTGGTGGCTTTTGGGAGTCTTCAGGGTCTCAGGTCTTTTACTGAAGCCCCTTACTCCCTTATTCCTAGATTTGGTTGTTTAATGATTTGAATTTTCAAACAAGAAACATGGGCAGGGATTCTGGGATAGCTCAGTGGTTGAGCACTTGCCTCGAAATCATGAGGTCCGGGGTTTGATTCCTGGCCTGGCCCATGCGAAGCCGTATGCTGAACTGCAGCACCACTGGTAACTGCTAGGATGGCTCAGCTGCGAAGGTTCTCGTCTCTCGTGCAGGAGGCCTTTGGTTAGGTTCCTGCCCTGTGCAGCCCCACATCCACTTGTGTGGAATGAAACCATGTCACAACTAATGATGTACAACTATGGAGACTGCTCTGGGCCCTCCCCCTTCTCTCTCTCTCTCTCTCTCTCTCTCTCTCTCTCTCTCTCTCTCCCTCTCTCAAACAATAAAATAAATGTTAAAAAGAAAAAGATAAATAAACCTGGGCAGCTTTATTCATACAGAGGAAGAAAGATTCTACATCTTTCTCTAAGACATTCCTTCTCTCTGTGTCATTAAATGTTTGTTTAAAATAAGATTACATGTTGAGTTTATACTGTTAATTTCTTTTTACCCTTTAAAACAGTCCCATCATCACATTTGTCCTGAGAGTAGAATGATGGGGACATCAGTTTTCATATGGCATGTGACACAAAACTAGAAATGGGACACTGCCATGTCCAGAGCTGTCTGTCTATCACTGAGAATGACCTTAGACTTCCTGATCAGTTCTGACAAGTCACTGACAGTTTGCAGGAGAAGCACATATGTGACAAAGGACAAGGAGCGGTTACATGCATCAGCAAGAACCCTCTGACCCCAGCTAAAGGGGTCAAGTTCCTGACAACTCTGGTATATGGATGCCCTTGGTTTTCTGTTTAAATGTGGCTTCAGAAAATCACAGGTGCTCATTTTTCCAGATACACCCCGTTTGCCTGCTGATTTTGTCAGTGGGTAAATGGCAGGTCACCCTGATTTGAAAGGTAACATGTTCTTGGTCTTTTTGGCAGGTTGTTTATGAATTTGTATATTTTTTATTGATAGAATTCTGGATCCTGGGTGACATCGGGTGAATGGATTTATGTGAAAAGCCACAATTGCACGGAATTGTTTTTAAATCATGTTTAGCATGAGAATGGGCACCTCTGACTCAAGTTTGAGTATGAAAGTGTTAATGTCTGTCCTTTGCACAAGTGGAATAGAGGCCGTGCAGCCTCTATTGGTTAAGAGCTTAGGTGTAGAAGCGAGATCACATGTGTTTGAGCCCTGGATCCACTTAAGAGTTGGGCAACATTTAGCACAGTCCCTAATATTTCTGGGAGTCAGTGTCCTTATCTGTAAAATGGGGAAAGCAAGGGTTCCTGCCTCCTCAGGTTATGAGGATTATGTGGGTTACTGCCTGTGAAGTGTGTAGAACAAGATCTGGTATTTGATAGGTATCATTCGAGGGCTGTCTGGCAAAAATCCAGACATCAGTACCTCTATTTCGTGTTACATGGCTGGATACTTTCAGGACAGCCCTCGGATAAGTGTTTGCAATTATTATTCAATTATGGTGCTGAATTTTTATATACCCAATATGCAATCTTTATGAGATAGCATCATATAAAAAGAAAAGATCTATGAGTTTATAATTTTGATCAAATTTGGAAAAATTTGGGCCATTATTCCTTGAAAATGTTTTTTTGTCTCTCATTCTGGAATTTCAATTACTTGGATTGTTTAGACTGATTTCTGTTATCCCACAGGCCATTACAACTTTTTTTATTTCTGTTTCAATCTTTTATCTGTATTTCTTTTCATTTTGGATAGTTTCTACTGCTATTTCTTGAAGTTAGCTTTTTTTTTTTCTCCTACAGCATATAATCTAATCTGCATTTGATCTCATCCAGTGTAGTTTTATTTCAGACATTTCATTTTTTCATCTTTAAAATTTCCATTTTTAGATCTTCTATTTTTTTTAAGTACATGTTTTCTTTCCATGTTTTTTAACAAATGAAGCACATTTATTTTTGCCGCTTTATCATCGTTGTCTACTAATTTGAAACGTTATCCATTTCTCTCTCATTTGGGGGAAGGTGTAGCTTTAATTGATTGATTTTTTTTCTCGCTATTTTTCTGCTTCTTTTGTATGCCTGATAGGTTTATTGCGTGTGAAATACTGAGGACTTTATTTTGGGGTGCTGAATTTTGTTGTATTTCTTTTCATAGTGTTGGACTTTGTTCTTTAGTTAAGCTTCTTGCTATCAAAACTTGCTTTTCAACTTCATAAGGTTAGGTCCTAAAATACCATTTGACAAGTTGCATATAATACACTGACAATCTTTGTTTGATGGTACTACTTATTAATTAATTTACTAATCAGCTCTATTTATCTATTCATCCAGCTGATATTTCATTGAATTTCTCTGATATAGTAGAGTAAAGGTGAATATGAATCCTCAAAGATCTTATATTTAGGAGAGATCAATATAGACATAAAATGTTTTCAGACAGTGATATGTGCTAATAGAATTATATGCAAAGTGCTATAGAATCTGCTAGTATCTTACTTTTCCCATGTGTATATATAGTCAACTGAAGTATACTCTCATACACTGCATTTTCTTTTCTCTTTGATTATTCTCTCTTGGCTTTGAAATGTTGAAGACAAGTTTTGTTTTGTATTATCTATTCATATCCTGAGGAAGAAAAAAATGTATCTACGTTTCTAAAAACTCAAGCATTTATTCAAGACTACATCTTCTTTGGCTATAATATGCCAGTTCACAGCTGGTGATAAACAAACAAAAAAATAAAGTCCTTTCAAAATGCAAATTGAAAATGCACGATCAAGTGGTGATAATATATACCATATTACAAAATTATCATTCTATATTTATCTTCCTGCTTTTAAAGTGGCATGATAACACTAGATGACATTAATGGTAGAACAATTGCCCTTGGGCAGAGGCCAGCATGCTCCCTGTTCTGAGCTCTAAGTTATAAGTGCTCCTGAAAAAGGCTAGTTCCACAGGAGCGTTTTCAAAAAGGATTGCGGATGTATCTACATTTTAGTCGGTGAGAGTGCTATTTTTGTAGATACGAATTGGGTTTTAGGAGATGAATTTCAAGAAGATTCTTAGTTGCAAAAGAAAAACCAGGCTAGGAGCAACTACAACAAATTTCACTACTATTGTTACTGCTGTTGCCACTAGTTATGATTTCCTGAATTGCCTACATCTGCCAGTGCTCTACGAAGTTCTTTACTTAATCTCTTTTCATCCTCCAAGGAATCCTATGAGGTGTGGAATAATAATAGTACTGGAGAGAAAAGTGTGGATGGCCATAAAATCATTTTTTTAAAGTATTTATGAAAATGAGACAGAGTCACCAAGACAGAAATCATTTTAAATCTGTGTTATTGAAAGGACTCTAATAAGACTGTTAGCACACGCTACATTGCACATAGTAAATTGCAATTAGCATTGTTGATTTGATGACTGAGTAGATGGCTTTCTGAACAAGCCTTGTTTGGAAGATTCAATTCAAATTCGACATCATTTTCTAGAAGGAAGGCATATTATAAGAATATTTGGAATTCAAAATAACCCTCAGAAGAGTGCCATCTTAGTATCTGCCCCACTTAGCTACCTTTCCAGAGAACTAACTAGAAGTGTCGTCAGAGACAAGCTTAGAATGGCCAGTGGAGTACATGTGGGATTCTTTTCTGTAGACCTTGGCTTCCTTGTTGAAGGCAAGAGTTCGTTTCTGAGAGTGACAAATGACAAGATCAACACTGGGTAGATGTCCTTCCCTGCCACCTCACCCTCTTTGTAGAGCCACCATTGGCCCCTTACCAGAGAGTGGTAGTGATGGGCTGTCCTGCATTGAGTGGTCCCACAGCGGTGGGGCCATCAGTCCCCTAATCATTTCCACTCAGTTGTGAAGTATGTAAAAAAGTAGAGTCTTGGGTTACAGTGATTCTGCTGTTCATGAAGTTGTAGCAGGTCTCTCTACATCTTTTATATTATATATATTATAAATATTTGTAGAAATATATAATAA
>PVKE010034470.1:0-17382 GCA_004027555.1 Craseonycteris thonglongyai
GGAAGCGCGGCCCCGCCCCGGGGGGAGTAGGGGAGAAGCGGCCCGCTGGTGCCGCGTTGCCCCGCATGCCGGTACTGCTGAGTCTGGATTGGTCGGTTTCCACCCAAATCCTCAAGGGGGCAGTGAGTGAGTCGCCGCCACGCAGGAGGTACTCCCTGCAGCCTGCGAGCGGGGACTGGGGGGCGCCCAGTGACCCCAGTGCGCAGGGCGGAGAGAGGGGGAAACGCTCGGGGCGGATCTGTGAGACCCTCCGACAGGGGTGACACATCTTTAGAGGAAAGAGTTTTGTCTCTTGAGTGAACAGACCTGGGGAATGAATCAAGGAGGGTTGATGGGGCAAATTTTATTTAGCTATCCATATATATTCTATTTATACATATTCTATGTCTCTCTCTAAATTTCAATCCTGTGTATTTCATACGCCTGCAATGAATGCTCTGTTAAAAATACCGTGGCCATTTGGACTTCAAAGAGTGTTTGATCTGTTTGTTCCCTTGTTGTATATTCTCATATCACACTTAGAATATCTTGGTCATATTTTCCATTTGGTGGTAACAGAGACTGGTGTCAAAAGTTGAATCCTGTGGTTAATTTCTATGAAAGTTGTGGGCTGTACCATGACCTCTTTTTCTGTATCTTGCTGAACTTCGTCCTTCTGTAACTTTGAAACTTGAAACATATCTGGGAGATACCCTTCTCCATGTATGAGGGGTTCAGATTGGATCTATGGAATACTGGACTGGAGGTCACCCTGAAGCAGCAGAGGGCCTAGTCTGGCAGGCCAAGGGATTCACCTCTTCTGGTCTATCCTTGGACAAAGTAGCACTTGGTCACTAGAGACTTGAGACCTGCTGTGTAGCGTCCTTACTCTGATTGTGTGTGGTTGAAATATGAAATGTTGCAACACACATAAAACCCCATTTCATTCACTATGGGACTTTCAGTGTTAATGCCCCTTTCTCTGTAAACAGACATTGACGTGTCTCTGTTTTCTGACCAGGAAATTCAGTCATTTACTTTTTTTTCAAGTAGGAAAACATTGATGGATTCAACATTAGGTGTAGAGGGTTTAAGCATAATTCTCTAGGTTGGATTCACACCTCTTCCAGACGTGGAATACAATGGGAGGCTGGAGAGGAGGCAGGAATGGCCCTTGGCCTAGGGATGGGTGTCTAGGACGGGGCTCCAGACAGCCCAGCTCCGCGGGTGAGAGCCAGCACCCCTTAGCCAGCCACCTGGCTAGCAACAAAGACACCTGCGTTTTTTTACTTGCCACCTGTCACCTGCAGTTGTTAAAGATTTCTCTCTTTACTCGGAAAGTAGTTATGAGAAATGAACCAACATTTGTGAGAGGCAGCATGGGTTAAGGGCTTTATAAATGCTTGTTAAATAAACAAAGTGGAAATAGCTCTTTCCATCATTGCCTATACCGAAACTCAACCTGTGTGAATCTTTCTATAAAGAAAATAATAATTGTAATGGAAAGGTTCACTCCTCAATTTTTCTTTTCACATTTAAAATTTCCTCTATCAGTCTTTTTAAAAGGAATATGCATCTATACTCTACTAGGAGACGCACTTACTTAGAAATTTTATTGATTTATTTATTTGTTTGTTTGTTTGTTTGTTTATTTACTGTTGAGATCAATATTGATTTATTTTGTAGTCCCACTTTCAATCATTTCATCTATAAAAAGAGAGTTTGAATTAAAGTGTCTCCATCTTATTTATTGGAAAAAATTTACAAAATGAATGTCTTCAAAAATACTATAGAATTTATCAGTATGGTCCTGAAAGAAAAGCAGGAAAATTAAAGGAACATTAAAGTTTGTGTTAAGCAGTAAGAAATGAGAAATGTTATAATCTAAAGCTTATAAAATAGGTGACTAGTTCATGAATAATTGAGAGCTTGTATAGGTGCTCCTCTTGTTATCAGTAGTTTTCTGGGATTTAATGGAAAACTGGTCAAGAGATACAAAAGTTTTTTTTACAACTTGAAAGATGTATTATTTTGTTTTCCAATTGTGCGTGCAATACAGGCTCATTTGATAAAGTTTATAAGTCAGAAAGGCATGAAGACATTTTTTTCTCCCCTCTAATCTCTCTTAACTATTGTTTACAGAACAGACTATAACAGGTCACTGAAATTTTGCTTTTTTCTTCAACAAACATAGTAGCTGACAAATTATAAACAGCTCACAGGATTCTGCATAAATATAAACAGGCCACTTTCTCTATTTACTCCACAAACCATGAGCCACTTACTTAACCTTTGCACCCACCCTAAGCCGCAGCACATTTATTTTGTGCTAAATTCCAGGTGCTATTCTAAGAGTTTTACAAACATTGACTCATTCAGTCTTTCAAACATCCCTGTGAAGTAGATACTGTTATCTTTATGGGACTTTAAGGTTACAGATAAAAAACAAAACAAAACAAAATGGAGGTGCAGAGAGATTATAGTATACTAAGCCTGGTTCTCAAGTCCAGAGAGAATGGCTTTTTACCATTATGCTGTGATAAAAACACTCTATGATATCTGGTTTAAAACTTCCAGGATGCTGGAACAACTCAGCAGTTGAGCGCTCACCTCACAATCCCAAGGTCCATGGTCCCACCCCAGTTAGGTTCCCGCACATTGCAACTCCTCTAATGATGTACAACTATGAAGACTACTCTGGACCATGCATCGCCCCTCCCCCCCCCACCCCCACCCCCACACACACATTCTCTCTCTTTCTCTCTCTCATCTCTCAAATAATAAAATAAATCTTAAAAAAAAACAACTTCTGTAGATGAGTGATTTTTAAAAATCTTTTTGTTATTCCATTAATTGAGTGGTTCAAGTTTACTTATTCTAAAATGCAAACAGGAAAATGGTCATACGAGGGCTGTCTGTAAAGTATCCAGCCAAGTAATATGAAAAATAAAGGCATTTGTGGCTGGACTTTTTCCAGACAGCCCCTGTATATCTCTGTCATTTTGTTTCACGAAGAGCATGGAGAAATCCATGGAGAAATCTGCAAACAGCATCCCTTTAACTAAATGATGAAAGGTGAGTATCAACAGTGTGAAGTCAGGTGCTTGTCATGTACCCTGTTATACGATGTAATAAGAGTACATCACCTGTTTGGTAACATTTCAAAAAGTTCATAAGCCCAGTCCTACTGTGATAACAACATTCTTCAAACCTAAATTGAGGAATATTAAATAGCTGACTAGTACTCTTCAAAACTGTTAAGGTCATGAAAAGTAGGAAACGACAAAGAAACTCATAGTCCAGAGGAAAGTATGGAGATGTGACGACTAACTGCATTGTGGTACCTTGGATTGCATCCTAGAACAGAAGAAAGGACAGTAAATGGAAAAGCTGGTGAAATAAAAACAAACCGTGGGGTTTAGTTAATAGTAGTGCGCCAATGTTGGTTTCTTAGCATTGACAAATGAACTATGGTAATATAAAATGTCCACTACAGGGAAATCTCAGGGAAGGATACATAGAATCTGTACTACCTTTGCTACTTTTGTAATTTCAAATTATTTCAGACTAAAAAGTTTGTTGTAAAATAATGTATTTTTCTCAATCAATGTAAAGTGCCATCAAAAATAAAAATTGGTGCACAGGCTTGCTTTATCTGGTAGCTTCCTAGAAAGGGAATTGAATATTTGTTGAGTTCATATTTGCTCAAATATGACAGTCCGAAGTATCTGCTGCCTCATTTGGATACCTTGTCATGTTTCATCCTTAGTCATGACGTGTAAATCTCTCATCTATTTCTTGTAACTGAAGAAAAACTAAGTGTTTGCTTAACAGTCTCCAGACCTAATCCGCAGCTGACGCAAATGAGAGTATATGCAGGAAATTAGAACTTTGTTTTATCTACAGGAGCTGCAAAAAAATGAAGCCAATGAAGCATGTCAAGAAGCAGCCTACACTTATAGACTATAGAATTTGGTTCTTGGGAATGGCTTAATCAAGCGCACTTGTTTTGGGAAATGAAGTAAAAAGAAAAGCCTTCTTTCCTAAACATGTCATTTGAATCCATGAGCTCTCCATCAACCAAAATGTAGAAATATTCATAAGCACAGGGATGCTGGAATCTAGTACAATAAACAAATCTATTCTCTTGTTTGCACAATTGTCTCTCCAAGCCAACTACTTTTGTAAGAGTTGAATACCAAGTTTTTCACAATCTTTAAACCCAAGAAAGCGGTGACTCAAAAAAAAAAAAAGATGAATCTTTAAAATGGAAGCTTTGGTGGTTAAATTCTTTTTGCCCTGTAATCATTATAAAATTTTCAGAATTGACATTTAGTATAATCTTGGCCCATTGCTTTAGCTGAGTCATTGTGGTAGCCACAAATTACATGCAGGTGTGAACACATAGCTCCTCGCCTCAGCTACACCAGGTATCTTCGTGCTCCCAAAGTTCTCTGTCACTTCCGAGGAAAATCTCTTTATGTTTATTGATTGCCTCTTGTTCCTTGTTGGACAAGAGATTTTCCAACAAGGAACAAGAGGCAATCAATAAACATATTTTCTCCTCTTTCATGGATTAGGCAGATCTACATGACTTCTCAACGATTCTGTAGTAAGGATTAAACCCCAGTTACCCACACTCTTTTTGTATTTCACTCTCCCAGTTGCCCAGTCCTGCACATTGGGACTATTTCCTCAAATAAATCTGCCTGTGCAGCAAGCTGATGGCTCTGCTTTTTGGGAGGACACTTAGGCCAACACACTGCTCCGTACTGAGGATGAGCCATGCTGAGTGGTAGGCAACACTGGGCAGGGGAGCTCTATTCTACCTCTAGCTTGCTTTACAATTTCCATCTCTATCTCCCTAAAATTATCGAATGACTCTGGCTCTGTGTTGAAAAGAATGAAAATGTCTGAACACAACGTTAAATTCCTGGATCAATCTACCCTTGTAGGCCAAGTGTATTAAGTGTTGGACCAGCAACAGGGGCAGCCTCTCTTTCAAGTCTCTTTCCTCTGGTAAGGAGGTACAGCCTAGATGTACCTGTCTTCAGGTGGGATGACCCCATTTCTCAGTTTCTTCCTATAGTGTCCTCCCCCCACCCCCCACCCCAACCCTGCAGATTGATTTAGAGATTGGCAATTGACTTAAGTCTGGTAAAATGAGAAACAGTTCCTAGAGTGTTTGTTGAAAAAAAATGGAAAAAGAGGTTCTTAATTCTTCCTGGGTTTTGCTAAACTAGTAAAATTGGGCTTAGAGGTTAGCTAATGCTTAGAGCAAGCCTGCCTGAGAATAAACGTGGTAGGTGTAGCTGGAGATGTAAAGTTTTAACTTTTAACATAAAACTCTTCCTTTAGTCTGTCTGCTTTCTTCTGCATTGCTAGGTTATTTATTTTTCTGTTTCTGGCATGATAATCTAATGATATGATTAACCTGCAGATATTTTAAATTATTCACTTAACAAAGAGAACCATTTGATACTATTAGTTTTAGGGAGGTTTTTAGGTTCATTGTTTTTAATATATATATTTATAAATGTCTCTTTATCTCTATTTAAAAAAAAATTGTTTTCTAAACTTTCTGGAACTGGTACTCACTAAACAAATAACTCCAAGATCATACAGTGCAACAAGAAGAAATTCAGGATTGCCAAAATTGCAAAAGAATAAGAAAATAAAAAAAAAAACTTTTCTTAGAAATAATCACATGAGAAATTTGTCTTGGAAATGAAAACATCGTTATGACATTACGATATTATGGAAACAAAATTTAGGAAGTTTAGTGTGTTAACTCACAAAAGAAAATGGCAAGCATAGTACAGAGATATAGATTTCATCTAGGAAAATTATGAATAGTTATCAAATCTTGATATGAAGCATAATATAAACAGTATTTTCCAATGTTCATTATCCCCCAATTTTTTGGCCAGAAATACTTTTGTTTTTATTTTTTACTTTTAGGTTCAGTCTATATACTCAGGTCATCTTGGAGATAAAGGATTCTGAATGATATTTATTTCAACAGGGTGGCACTGCGAGTATATGAATGAGCTAGACCATTGGTTGACATTTGTAAAGTGGTTGAGGATATTAAAGAACTATGGGATTCAATTAGATATGGTGGAAATTATAGTGGAAGTGAAGAAAGAATAGTTTGGTTGTATATATTTTACATATGTGTATGTTATACATTAAATGTAAATATCTACAATCAAATAACAATGAGTATGTATTATAGCATTTGTGTGTCATAGAAGGGTTAATTTACAGATGAGGGGAACTTTTCACAGGTTACCTAGTTGTTACTGATGTGACTCTCACTAAAATATCATACAAATCACTGATGGGCCAAATGGCATGAGTGTGTTATAATGTCTGAATAATTTGGTGCAATCTCTAAGACAAACAAGGTCAGTCTTTAATCAACTTTCTGTTGGCTAGGTGTCTCATCCAGCACCTCACTGCATCATGTGCTAACTGAAATATTATTTCCTTCCATGTAGTTAATATTTGACAAACATTTATTTAGCCCCTACTCTGATAGGCACTTTTCTGGAAATAGGAATGAAGAGAGGTTAATAGGCATGACCTTTATTCCTTGATCTAAGGGTGGAAAGCCAATAAACAAATAATTACCAGTCAGTTTAATCATTATTCTGTGAAGATATGTATAAATTGCTTTATTCCTTTTTCCCAAATACATTCTATGGTCATCCTTGGAATTACTGGAAAAGGAAGACTGAATCGCCAGCATGAGTTGACTGTTCTAGCTCTGCTCAATGACTGCCCTGCTTCCAACTTTTACTGCCTCTCACCACAAAGCTGGCTGATATCATAATCCTCCTGTTGTGCCTGCCTCAACAAAGAAATAAGTGTTTGACAAGGTTGCATCCAAAGTTTATATTTTTTCCTTGTTTTCTTTACTAGATAGGCAGTTAAGCCAGGTTCCCAATCACCAGATGCTCTGTATATTTTAAAACCTTATAAATATGCTGGATGATAAACATTGTGGTTTTGTCATTTGACTTACTTTTCATTGTTACTATGAATGAAAAAATATAACTTGGGTTGATATCATGTTAAACATTTTCTTAACTAGTTATTAGCCTTGGGTAGTGGTTCTTTGTGGGGGAAAGTTATGGTGTGTTGGCTATATTCTGAACAGATTGCTTATTAGCTCAAGAATTGTGGCCCCTGCTATTTGTCAGTGATATGTGCTCTGAGTGTAAAGTTCCAAGAAAGGAAAGAAAAGTAACTTTTAGTTTTAGTTAGAGTCAGACCCATAGTGGGTCCTGTTATAAGTGAAATATACTCTTAAACAGAGCCCTGTGAGTTGGATAGTACTGTCCTTGTTTGTCAGATGAGTAAACTGAAAAGAATTGGGGTGACAGAGTAAAATTAAGATGTAACCCAAGACTGTCTTATTTAAAAACTCATTGAGTCTATGCCGACAACTACAGGAATGAGAAAAAGACCTATAATGAAAGAAGAAAAAGTATAGGGATGCTGAGATAGTTCAAGGTTGAGTACTTGTCTTACAGCTTCAAGGTCCAGGGATCAAATCTCGGCCCTGGTCCATGCAAACCCATATGCTGAACTGCAGTGCAACTAGTAACTGCTGACCCTGGCAGCAAAGGTTCTCGCCTCCCACGTGGAAGGCCCCAGTTCAGTTCCCACCCAGCATGACCCCTCATCCACCTATGTGGAATGGAACCATGTCACAACTAATGATGTACGACTGTGGAGATTGCTCTGGGTTCTCCCCACTTGTCTCTCTTTCTCTCCCCTCTTCTCTCTCTCATCTTCTTTCCAACAATAAAACAAAATAAATTTTAAAACATGAAAAAAAGAAATAAAAGACATCTAAATTGGAAAAGAAGTAAAACTGTCATTATCTGCAGATGACCTGATCCTATATATAGACAACTCAAAGATTCCACCAAAATATTACTACAATTTATAAATGAATTCAGTCACATAGCAGGATACAAGATTATTATTCAGAAACTGGTTGCATTTTTATACACCAATAATGAACTATCATAAAGATAAAGATAAATTTAAAAAATACCCTATTTACAATTGTATCAAAAACAAAATATCTAGGAATAAATTTAGCCAAGAAAGTAAAAGACTGTACTCAGAAAACTATAAGACACCCAAGAAAGAAAACGAATGAGATACAAATAAACAGAAGCATTACCACGTTCATGAATAGGAAGAAGCAACATTGTTAAAATGTCCTTACTACTGAAAGCAATCATGGATTGATTCAGTGCAAACTATCAAAACATCAATGGCATTTTTAAAAGAAAAACAAATAATCCTCACATTTATAATAAACTACAGTAAACTCCAAATAGCCAAAGCAATCTTGAGAAGAAAGAGCAAAGTTGGAGGTATCATTCCATCTGATATCAAACACTACTGTAAGGCTATAGTCATCAAAACTGCAGGTATTGGCATAAAAACAGATACATAAATCAATGAAACAGAATAGGGATCCAAGATATAGACCCACATCTGTATGGTCATTTATTTACAAAGGGGTCATGAACATACAGTGGGGTAAAGACAGTTTATTCAATAAATGGTGTTTGAAAAACTGGACAGATGCATACTAACAAAGCAAAGCAAAACAAAACATCAACAACAAACAGAAAGAAACTGGACCTCCTTCTTACATCATATACAAGAATGAATTTAAAATGGTTTAAAGTCTTAAATGTAAGACCTGAAACCATACAACTCTTGGAATAAAACATAGGCAGTATTTTTCCGACATCTCTCTCCAGGCAAGAGAAACAAACAAACAAAATAAATAAATAAACAAATGAGATTACATCAAACTAAAAAGTTTTTAAATAGCAAAAGAAACCACCAACAAAATGAAAAGACATCCTACTGAATGAAAGAAGATATTCACCAACAATACATCTAATAAGAAGTTAATATCCAAAATTTATAAAGAACTCATATAACTCAACACCAAAAAGCATACAATCCAATTTAAAAACAGGCAGAGAACCTGAATGAACATTTCTCCAAAGAGGAGATACAGATGGCCAACAGACATAAAAAACGCTCAATGTCAGAGAAATTAAAAATTAAAACCACAATAAGATGTCACCTTATACTTGTCAGAATGGTTATCAACAATAAATCAACAAACAATAAGTGTTGGCGAGGATGTGAAGAAATGGAAACCTTTGTGCACTGTCAGTGAGATTGCAAATTGGTGCATCCACTATGGAAAACAGTACAAAGATTCCTCAAAAAATTCAAAATAGAACTGACTACCATAAGAGCCAGCAATTCCACTTCTGGGTATTTATCCAAAGAAATTGAAAACACTAATTCGATAAAATATATGCACCCCTATATTCACTGCAGTGCTATTTACAATAGCCAGGATAAGGAAACAACTGAAATATTATCAATAAGCAATTGGAAAAAGGAATTATAGTACATATGTATACAACAGAATATTATTCTGCCATAAAAAGAATGAACTCTTAGAATTTATGGCAACATGGATAGACATAGAGGCTATTATGCTAAGTGAACTAAGTCAGACTGAGAAAGACAAATACCATATGAACTCACTTATATGTGGAATCTAAAATAGATGAACAAACAAAACAGAAACGGAGAGGAAGGAGGTAGAGAGCTGAGTGAAAAAGGTGAGGGAATTAAGAAATAAATATAGGTTATTATAAAATAGTCATGGGGATGTAAAGTACAGCATAGAGAATATAGTCAATAATGTTGCAACAACTATGTGTAGTACCTGGTGGGTACTAGACTAATCTGGAGGCTCACTGCATAAATTATATAAATATCGAACCACTATGCTGTACACCTGAAACTAATATAAAATAATATTGAATGTCAATTGTCACTAAAAAAATTTTTAAGGAAGAAAATAGAAGAATCCCTTTTCCATAATTAGAAGTGTGGTTTTAATAAATAGGTTACTTAAAAAAATACATATGTAACTGAGGGATCACACGCACTCCACATTCTTTCTCTGGCCGGGTAATATATATTCTATTATCCCAAATTGGGACAAGGAATGCTCCCTAACTAGTGTTCAAGCAATGAAGTCATTACTGTTTCCTTCATGGTTGTGTACAATGGTATTTTATTGAAAAGTGGCGTTCCCCTGATAACCACATTGTGGGGGCCTAGGACAGACTGCCCCTTGATACCCCACATTGGTTTCTGATTTTGAACTAAAATCACCTGAGCACCAGCAAGAGCAGGAAGAACTCTGATTCTCTATTCTCCCAGAGCAGGAAGTAAATCTTTAGGATAGGTTCTTCCCCTGCTCCTGAAGGACTGACTGAGAGACAGCCTTATCACCAAAGTTGTAAAATGCAGAGTTGAAAAGTGTGTCTAAACAGCCCTTGTAACAGCTTTACTCACTTATTAATTTACTACCCAAACCCAAACTTGCTTTAGATTCCCCACTAGCAAATACCCAGACCTGCTCCTTTCTAATGAGCATTCACTTTCTTTCTACTGTTAATTTCTCACAAATTTGGTGTTTCTTTGTCTAAAAGGTATAAAAAGATGCCTGGTTTGATCATATACTGAGCCTCATTTTATGATCTGAGCATCAGATTATGATTCTCCCATACGCACATATTAAATTCTTTTTTTTTCTCCTGTTAATCTAGTCTTGTGTCAATTTTATTATTGTATAACTAGTCCAGCCATAAAAACTAAAGAAGCACAGAATGAGAAAATTCTCTTCCACTCTCCGACAATATCAAATGGCTAATATTTTGAAAAAGGAAAATAACAATTTTGAGCAGTGTATAATTATTTTTTTTAAGTTTTCGCTTTATTTCCTCTGTATTTTCCATATTATCTATAATGAGCATGCATTCATTGTATTTATAATAAGAAAAAATTGGATATATCTTTAAAACCAAGTAAACCCTCGATGCTCTAAGCACTGAAGAGGAAACTGTTTTTTACCACAAAGGCCTCAGAAGGGGAAAAAAGCAAAAATTAGAAAAACGCAGCACAACTTCTAAGAGCAAAATACTCTTTGGTGGTTTTGTTTTGATAGGGTTCATGACTATGTAGTAAGTGCCTAGTTCGTGAACATTTTCTGCCTCTAGCCAATGAGGGGTGGGGGGTGGGCAGAGTTTAATCACATATACCAATCTTTATTGCTTTATAAATGTTTAACATAGCAGAGAGGGACAATAAACTGGGGCCTGACTTGGGCATTTCCAGGCAGGAAGGCACTCCCTGGATACCATTGCTGATAAGTCGGCAGCTTAAAAGCGTTCTTTGGCCAAGGTAATTCTGAAGGGAGTATTTATAAGGCAGTAGCATTGGTTGACTCTGCAATTTGTTTTGGTCCTGGCCCATTGAATCACACCAACCAAGTGTGTTGTTTGTGTTGAGGCAGGCAATAAGAGGAAAGTAAACAAAAAAAAATATTGTACCACCTACACCTCATTTTCAATGCTTTCTCTCCCATAGTTCATTTTAATCTGAGAAGCTTTTATTGCTATTGCAACCATTTTTTTGTTTCTTGTCACCAAAAATCAATCACTCTGTTAAAATGGCTTATTCAACAGTCCAACATGACTAGGGTGGTGGCTTGATGGAAGTATTGAGAGCGATAATAATAATTAATAGTTGCTAATTTTTAAGCACAGGCTGTGTATGAGAAACTATACCAAATGTTCTGCATACCTCCTCTATTTAGTCCTCAGTAGTCTATAAAGGGTAATAGATACACAGATGTCCATTTCACAGGTGAGGAAACTAAGGCACAGAGAGGAAGTGAATGTGGCACAGCCTTTGGTGCCATGCTCAGCACTTTGACCTTGAAGGTTTTCTGCAGGGAAGTGTCTGTGTTTTGGAAAGATAATTCAGACAACTGTGCATAAGGCAGACTGAAGGCAAAAAACACCAAATGGGTGAAAACTAGTTGCGAGACCATCATTTACTCTCTCCTTGGACACTCCTGCTCTCAGAACAAAAAAATGTGCCGAGGACTTCATGATCTTTTGTTTTTCTACTTATTTTTCATCTTGGGCCATTTCCCTTCTTCCCTTTACCTCCTGGCAAATTCCTGCTCCCCCTGGGTTATGGACAAGACAGTTCCTCTGTGGAGATTAGCTGACATGTCACTGGCCTGTGTGAAAGGCAGCATAGTGTGAAAGCAAGAGCAGGGAGTTGGGAGTCAGGTTGAAATGCTCAACCTCTAACAAACTGTGGCCTTGGGAGATATCTTCACCTTGTTGAGATTATCTCAACTTTATGATGCAAATAATATTACCTAACAAACAAAGGTGGGCATAGAAATTTAGACAATAATATAATGTGGTATTTCATAGGCCTCTATAACAATGTCTACTTGAGTAGTTTGTCAAACCTCTCCTGATCGCCCCACCCACACCCCACCAATGGGACCTGAGTTACACCATTGTCCACTTTTTCTTAGCAGTCCAATACCTTCCTCTGCATAAACATTGCCACGTTAGGTTGAAATGACTTTAGCTCATGAGTGAAGGTCTGTAGTTTTCTCCTGCCACGACTAGCTCTGCCTTCTTGCCCATTTTGATAAGTTCAAGAATGCAACACTCCCCTACCCTAGAACTTGTGAAAATGTTACCCTATATGGCAAAAAATATTTCAAAGTGAGCCCAACCAAATCACCTGGGTCCTTTTAAGAGACAGGCGGAGTACAAGACATACAAGGGTCAGACGTTCCAACAGAATCAGAGGTTGTAGTGATGTGTTAATAGATTGAAGATGGAAGAAAGGCCCATGAGCTGAAGACTGTAGGCAAGTAACCTCCAGAAGCTGAGAAAGTCATGGAAATGGATTGTCCCCTGGAGCCTTCAGAAGGAATGTAGCTCTCAGGACACTTGGAGTTTAGCCCATAAAACCCAGTTTAAACTTCCAGAACTGTAAGATAATAAGTTTGTGCTGTTGAAGCTATTGAGCTTGTGGTGATTTATTAGAAAAACAATACCTGACACACCCATCTTGCATCAACTTCCTTTCTCCCCAAAGTATGGTAGTGCCTCCCTACAGCATGAATGACAATACAACCTTGTGCCTGTCCTGGTTTCCACAGCTGCTTAACGGGTAATCTCAATATTTCTAATGTGAAGGGATTCATGAAACAGTGGTAGACTGAAGAAAAAGTTTTACTAAACATGAGAAATACCCAGGCAAAAAATCTAGTCAGGATATTTGCGTGTTTTGAGCAACACTCATAATATTTAAATAGAATATAATGCAAACCAATTCTGTAGGTGTGCCAAATGCAGAATTCTTTATAGGCAGTAAATAATCTGGATATAAGAACTACTCTTAACATTTCATTTTTGTGAAATGACAACATTATCAAAGGACCAATAAAGAGTAAACTATTCTAATCTTCTTCTCTGGAGAATATCAGTATATTTCTATTAAGTGGTAGAGATTCTAATTTTATTTTTATTAGCATGTTTTGCTGTGTATAATAAATACACACTTTTTTGGACCCAAATTTGTGAGGGAAAAAAAAGGATGCTCATTATAAATGGGTAATACTAATTTCGTATCTATATAAGTATTTTTAATTCTTTTATTTATGCTGATGAGTTAAAAGTGTGACTCTAGAAATCAATGATGATATTTGTACACAAAATAAAATACCCTAGAACATGATAATTGCCTTGGCTGGGGCTCCAACTTGTCCAGGGTTGCGCTGGGCATTAGGCTCCTAGGCCTCTGCCCTTGTCGGTTCTGGGCTTCCAACTCGCCCGTGTTCCCAAGCTCCCAGCTCACTTTCTTTTCTGCTGAGCTCTGGGGTACAAACCACAGCCCCATCTGAACCTTTCCCGTCTCTCCCGCTTGCCTCCCTTTCTCTGACCTTGTACATGTGTTTTGTAATTACTTGTTACAAAAAATTTCCTATACCATCATATATTAAAAAATAAATGCTAACATTTCTTTATAATACAAAACAAAAATACCTAAATAAAAACAAAAAAGAAAGATTTTAATTAAAAAATTAAAACAAGATTTTTTCCCTGAAAGTTCGGGCCAAAAATGGAGTGTTATATATGGCAAAATACAGTAATTTTCTAATGCTGGGGTAGAGTATGAATCTTAAGGGGATAAAAGCAGAGTCAGATTTATTTTATTTTTTTAAAAAGCAGTCCAGTAAAGCTTAAGTGCTATTAATATTTATTGACAAAGCTAATTATAACATTAATATGTAAATAAATAGCTATTAAGTAATGCAGTCATGAAAATATGCAAATATGTTTCAGCCAATACACAAGGGCTGTCTGAAAAAAAATTCAGCCCACATATGCCTCTATTCTTAATATTATATGGATGGATACTTTCCAGACAGCCCTTGTATAACACCACGCAAAACCAGTCTTTATTAAACCAAACTTTTCTTCAAAATATATTTTTGCTTAAAATTCTGGATATTTTTAAATAAAAAATTGTGATGTGTCAACACTATTTCTTTGTTCTATTAAGAGATATTTTGACTAAACCGCAACTTTATTTTATTTATTTAAAATTTGAAGGACAATAAAAACATTCAATTTTCCCACAGTTACATGGAAAATGATAAACCCAAACCAAAGCACATTCTATAGCAAATGTGCAGATTGAAGCAGCTCACAGCTTGCTCTCCACAAGTTTCTTGATTATTTTCTTGTACCTGGGGGCTTTCGGGTCCAGGCAAATTTTCCGCCCGTTTTTCAGCGTGGCTCTGCCAGGGAAAGAAATAGTGTGCCTTTCAGGAGATGGGTTTGAACGTGAGATGAGGCTCTGGGTAGAGTTGGGGTGGAGCGAGGACAAAGGAAAGGGCCGAGAAGGCAGCGGGTGGGCAGCAGAGGCACGTGCAAGTGCCAGGACTCACATCAGTTGGGAGGTGGGGCAGTGGAGTCCGGCCCGGATCACCTCAAGGCTCATGATGTGCTTGGGATGGACTTGGGAGGTGGTCTTCACACACATGCATTGCAGGTCCCCGTCTCTGTCTTCAGGGTCTGCTGGGGCTTGGGGGTAGGGAACATGAGAGTGGGCGGGTCTCTCACATTGTGTTTGGCCTTCACTTCCTCATCTACAAACCATGCCCACCTGGGTCAAGAAGTATTATTGCCCAGGTGGGGAAGCGCACATAGGAGCACGTGGCACAGTGCCCGTGCACTTAGGCTTCAGTGAAGGGCAAACTCCACCCCAGTCCCCGGGGTTCCCGGCCTCTCCCCCCGCCGCCCCTGGCCCCACTCAGCCTCGTGTTTCTCACCACTGATGCTGGCGACCACAGCTGGCAGCAGCAGTAGCCCCAGGAGCAGCATCCCGGGACCCAGCCAGGGGCGGGAGGCGCGGGAGCCGACGTCCAGACTCATGTCACCAAGGTGCCCACAGGAGAGGAGAGTAACGGGCAGTAGGGCCAGCACTCTGCAGACCAGTGGTGCCCAGGCTTTCGGGGCCAGTTTTATCAACACGGCCCGTGCTGTCCGGAAGCCGGGGGTGGAGGGTGAGGAGCTGTGGTGTGAGAGCTGGAGGAATTGGGCTCTGGCCATCTGGCCGGCCAAGATTAGGAAAAAATAAAGTAACCATGAAGAGCCTGAGTCAGCTGCGGGAGCCAGCTGGTAGCAGGAGCCACACCCTAATCCGGATTCACATGTATGCACAGTTGCAGAATTAGAAATTGGACTTTAACCTGACAAACTGGATGTGTTCTTTGTAATGGGTAATAGAGTTCTTTGTCATCACCACGTTGCAATTTACACAGCATGTACCCTTAGGGCTAAGTTTGTTTCCTTCCCAACTCTTGACTGCTTTATGGAGAACAGCTCCTGTCCGCCTGCCTTTCTTGTTGATTACCCTTGAGTTGAGTTTGGCGGCTGTGTGTGTTAAAAGATGTAGTTTGTAAAGGTTTTCTGCTACTAAAATGTTGCATTTGGTTTCTAGGCAATGACTGGATTCTTAATTTCACAGGAATGGGGAAACCTTCCTCAGTTTCTTGAATGGGACCCACCAGCTCTACCAATCATCATCCATATACTTGAGGAAGCAAAGTCCATTATCGTCATTGGTCCTCTTATTCTGAGAAAAAGTGTGAAAATATTAGAATGCGGTCTTTCTGCAAAACTTGGTGCCTGGATGTTTGTTCATCTTGCTCAGCCAAGAAGGGAGGTCCAAGAAGGAGAACTGCCAGGCCCTGTCTCCTAGTGCCTGCTGCAACCTGGACCAGAACCAGTGACAGTGACATGGCCTGCACTGTTAGCAGGAGCAGGGACACTTTTAAGAGAACGAACAGCATCTGGAAGTTGTGTGGAAGAGACTTGGAGAAGAGCATGAGGGCACGCACCAGAATGCAGCACTGGAAAGGGAGAGGTCAATGTAGACCAGCTTCCTTTCTTTGAAAATAAGGAAATAAATTAATGACTTTGGCTCTTGATCAGGGCAAACTTGCCTTCATCTCAAAGCCTGAGGCTCTCAGTCACACTGATTAACGCTGCTGAAGGGTACCAGGGCCCCACTGCACGGAGCTAACTGATCTCTTACTGATCAGCAGGACCAGACTTCTGCAGGGATATGCAGTTTAATTCCTTGGCCTAGAATGTTCTTTCTCTTATTCTCCCACCACCTGACCTTTCAGCTGGCTAAGTCCTATCCATAGTTCTTGTGTCAGCATAAATGTGACTTCCTCAGAAGGCTTTCCCTGACAACTGAAAATCTAATTGTGTTCCCCACTGCTGCCTTATAGCACCCTTTGGTTTCCTTATTTTTCACACACACACGATACGCACAGATACATGTGTGTGTGCCTGTGTGTGTAAAATGGTTTCTCTTTCTAAACAGGAAGCTCTATGAAGGATGCTGTGATAGCCCAGTGGGCTGAGCTCTTGCCTCGCAACCTTGAGGTCCACGGATTGATTTCTAGCCCTGGCCAGTGAAAACCTCTATTATGAACTTCAGCGCAACTGGCAACCTCCAGGACGGGGGTGAAGGTTCTCACCTCCCACGCAGGAGGCCCCCAGTTTGGTTCTTGCCCCACACAGCCCCACATCCACCTGTATGGAATGAAATCGTGTCACAACTAATGACATACAACTATAGAGGCGGCTCTGGGTCCTGCACACTTCTCTCTTTCTCTCTCACACCTTCTCTCAAAAAATAAAATAAACTTTTTTTTTTTTTTAAGAAGTTCTATGATGTTTGTACCCGCATGTTCATCGCAGCACTGTTCACAGTGGCCAGAACATGGAAACAACCAAAATGCCCTTCGATAGACGACTGGATAAAGAAGATGTGGTACATTTACACAATGGAATACTACTCAGCGATGAGAAATGATAAATTACAGTCATTTCTGGCAACATGGATGGACCTAGAGACCATCTTATTAAG
>PVKE010034471.1:0-17378 GCA_004027555.1 Craseonycteris thonglongyai
AGTTCACAAATCTTGTAAGAACTTTACCTTTACTGAGCCAACGTACTTCAGTATGCAGGATGAGATCGTGTTCTTTATCTTCAGTATCTTCTAACAGGGCCTTGAAAAGTCGGTGTTGCAATGGAGCTGCTCGAATAGAGTTGATGATCTTTGTGACTATTTTCATAACATGTTCAAAGGGCAGTATTTTACAACACAAGGCTTCCTGATGGATAATACAGTGGTAGGACATAAAGTTTGAAAATGATTCATCTTTCTTGCAAAGGGCAATAAATCCTTTGTTTTGACCAACCATTGCTGGTACCCCATCGGTAGTTATTGCAGACAACTTATGCAAAGGCATGTTTATCGACCTGGTGTATGTTCTGAAAGTTTTATAAATATCCTCACCTCTCGTCTGTCCTTTCATTGGTAATATTTGCAACAGCTCCTCTTTTACTGTGAAGTTACTAAATACCATTCTCATCATAACTGCCAACTGTTCGGTGTCTGATATATCTGTTGACTCGTCAAATTGCAGAGAGAAGCAGTCACATATTTCCAAGTCAGTCTTTAACTGAGTTTGCAAGTCTTTTGAAATGGAGTGTATTCTTCTTGTGACTGTGTTATTTGACAACTGTAGGTCTTGTATCGCCGACACAATCTCATGCTTGTTGAATATTCCTCAAACAAACAATCGGCAGCAGTCAGAAATGCTTCTTTGAACAATTCACCATCCTGGAAAGGTTTTTTCTTCTTTGCGAGCATGTGAGAAATTTTGAAAGAAGCAATGGTTGCCCTTTTAGATTTTTCCATATGTCTAGTGAAAACAGTCTGTTGAGTAGTTCAACTTCATTTTAGTTGATTTATTTTTTTCTTTCTTACTTCAGATCTAAGTGGATAATTCATCTCAAAAGTGGCATGACTTGTCTGAAAGTGACGTTCAACATTATGTTTTTTTGGCACTACAATACTACTGCCACACAACAGGCAAATGCATTTACCTTTTAATTTAATGAAACAATATGATTCCTCCCAGTCTGTGTTAAAATTATAGGGTCGTTTTCTCTTATTTGGTCCACTCATTTTGGGACTAAAAAAATAAAAATAAAAGTAGTTATAGAACTACAATATCATATCAAATTGCCACCATAATAGCAGATTACCTACCTCGCTTTTAGTTCATTTAAAATCGAATATATCAAAACACTGTGATCCTAGCTAACCGTCACGACCCGATCAGTCCAGCAACCGCAATCAAAATGGCAATGTCGCGTCTCCTGGTTGGGTGGAGGAGAGTTTAAAGAGTGCAGCGGCTACACAAGATGCGACATGTTTCAAACTTATACATACGATATTGCAAACATACCAACAAATATGATAAACCTGTGTAGATACTCAAACAATATTTTAAAATTCTAACAAATGTATAAAAATAAATGATAGTTTTACTTAGTGTTTATGAAAAACTTCTGATGCAGTCAAATAATGGCGGGCACACACAAATCGGGCCGCGGGCATCATGGCGCCCGCGGGCACAGGGTTGGGAATCCCTGCTCTAGCCTAAAACCAACCTGATTGCTTTGTGCAGAGAAAGGCTTCTATTCTGCAGATCAAATGAGAAGGGCTGACCATTGCAGGTTTATCATTATTTTTTAATCATCCAGTTGTAGAATATGGGGTGGTTTTTGAATTGTGAGTCTTCTCTCAGCACTGAGCCCTGTCAGAAGCAGTGGGCTTGGAAGGAGATGGCAAAACTCAAATTAGATGACTGGACATGAGCAAACACATGGAAATCATTTAATTATTTGGAGGTCATCTTTTGGATGGTGTCTGCTGGGCCCAGCTGGAGCTTAATGGAAAAGCCCCAAAGCAGTACACGTTGGTGCATTTCACCAAGATGCCACACCAATCTACATTCTAATTAGGTTAAGCTTTTGACTAGATTTGCCCAAACCAGCAAAGGGACTTCTATGCAGATATGATATTGTCATGGCTGCATTCTGTTCTTCTATGTTTCTTTTAAATGCCAAATGACACATATTATGCTTTCTGTTTAGTTTTGTTCCTGTTTGTTCAGCGTAGTAGACACATGATGGAATTTTGGACGCTACACAAAGATATCTTCATATTCAGATGGTCTTCCATATTAATAGTATATAATCATAAATACGATATCATAGAGTCTTAACAAAAGAATTTCAGCAGTGTATTTCATTGGTGAGTTCTATCAAACATTTAAAAAATAAACATCATATAAAAATTATCCATACTCTTTCAGAAAATAGAAAATAGGGATCTCTGAACTTTTATTTTTTAATGAGGACTGAACAACTCCTATGAAAACCTTGAAAAACTTGCAAGGAAAAATTGTAAACGAATATTTCCTCAAAAACATAGACACAGAAATTTTTTTAAAGATTTATTTCATTATTTTTGACAGAGAGAGAGAGAGAGAGAGGGAGAGATAAAGGGAGACAGAAACAGAGACACAGAGACACAGAGAGGCAGAGAGAAAGGGGAGGGCCTAGAGTAGTCTCCATAGTTGTACGTCATCAGTTTTCAACATGGTTTCATTCCACACAGATTCATTAATTTTATTAGCTTTTTCAGAAGCAATGGGACTTTGTTAATTTTGTTTGATTATTTTCTACTTCATTGTGTACTCATCTCTATTTTCTTTCTTCTTATTTTGAATAAAACTTTCTCTTTTCTACTTCTTGGGTAGGAAACTGGATGTTGAAGTGTTTGTTTTTTTTTTTTAAAGATTTATTTTACTGTGTTTGACAGAGACAGAGAGAGACAGAGAAAGAGAGAAAGAGACAGAGAGAAGGGGGAGGGCCCAGAGCAATCTCCATAGCTGTACATTATCAGTTTTCAACATGGTTTCATTCCACACAGGTGGGCGGGGGCCGCACAGGGTGGGAACTGGGCTGGGGGCCTCCTGCATAGGAGGCACTCCCCAGTTCAGCGTATGAGTCCACACAGGCCAGGGCTGGGACTCAGTCCATGGTCCCCAGGGCTGCAAAGTGAGCGCTCCACCTGCTGAGCCACCATGGCTTTCCCTGTTGAAGTTTTTTAAAATCTTATTTTTAAGTTTTTTTTAAACTGTTTTCATTTAACCAGTGCTTCACACCAAGGGTCATTAAAAGTTTTCTTTAAAGATTTTTTATGAATGTTTTAGGCTTTGTAAGCCTTATACTCTTTGTTACTACTAAACTGCTGTTGTAGTGGAAAAATAGTCATAGATAATACATAATTAACTGCTGTGGCTGTTTACCAATAAAACTTTATTTACAAAAATAGGCAGCTGATTGGATATAGCTTTCAGGCTATACTTTGCCTATGCTTTTATATACACCTCAGAAATTGTGATATGCTATATTTGAATTATTATCATTATCATACATGATTTCTTGTTATTTCTTCTTTGTTCAGGGACTACAAGTGGTTGCTTAATTTTCAAATATTTTAAACTTTTCTATCTTGTACATTGATATTTAATTTAATTTCTCTGTCACAAAAGAGCACATTCTGCAAAATTTTGATCTTTTGAAGTGCACTAATTTTTTTTATTGCAGAAGCATATGATCAATCTCAGTGAGCATTCCAAGTAAAATTTGAAAAGGATATGTATTCTGCAGTTATTGGATTGGAAATTTTATAAATATAAAATATTTCAAGTTGCTTGGTGGTTATATTCAAATTAAAATATATGTCTTTTACTTCTGTTATGTGTGCTTTTATCGGTGTCATCTGAATTACTGAGAGAGTGACACTATCTCCAACTGTGATTGCAGATTCGTCTTTATCTCTCTTTTGTACTGTTGATTTTGTTATATGAATTTTGAGGTATATACACATAGAATTGTTAAGACTTCCTAAGTCTTCCTTCTACTGATTGGAGAAACAAAATAATTTCACATGTTTGGACTTGCCTTTGAAAATTTTGTCCATTAATATTTTGAGTGACAATCTTGCTATTGTGAGGAATGATAAAAGGTAGCCACGCTAACTGGGAAAACCATAGATTACTGATCTACATATCATTTCATCATATTCACATAATCCTCTGTACTCCAAATCTTGGATTCACGTCTGTGCCCAGATGCTAGCGTCTAGCAGCTACACCATCAGTGTCTATGCAGAAATTGCAAAAATGAAGAAACTCTTCTCAGGAGACTGACAGTCTTCTGAGGCCTCCCAGCCAGAAACCTGTCTTTGTTCATGTGTTTGATAGTCTTGTTAAACATATCATTTGTATTTAGAGTAACATTATCTCTTCTTAAGTGACAACCTGTTAGGACACTTACTCTTGCTTTCATAAACCCAGTAATGGTGGGTAAGTGAGTTCACATGACCTGGAAAAGAGTGAATTCAGCTTAAATCAAAACTGAATTAAGATTCTAGACAAGCAAGTGAAGGAAAGTAAAGCAGCCAGTCATCCCTGCAGAAGATTTCAGAGCCAAAATCAAATTGGGAAACTAAATTTTGTGCACTGCGTGACGGAGCATGCGCACAGAGCTAACTTTACAGTCTGCTAGGGGAATGGCTCTGTGTGTGAAGGACCGGAAGTCCTGCTCTAATTAGGACCTTGGGAGCAGGGTCAAGGACTACTCAAGCTAACCCATTAAAAGAGTGATATATTGTAAGTTGTCAGTACAGAGCCATTGAGAATCTGAGGCTAAATACTGGGACATAACTAGGCCTCATGACGAATGGGCCAAGTGAAGTTTTGGCTTCAAGACCAAGATGGGTGGTTGAATCCTTGAGGGACATTGAAATCCAAGAGCCTGTTGACTAATTCAGCTATTCCTTATCTGTAGATTCTAGGTTCCCTCAGACACAGGCAAGAATTAGTGCAAAAGATCTTTGAATCCACATGCATACAATGTACTATAGTCTAAAAATAAAATCCCTGTATTTAACACACATAGTTTCTACTAGATGAAGAAACTGATGTTCCTGGGGAACCTATGTTTTAGTACCTCTTCAAGCCTGTATACTGGGAGTGCCAAAAAAATGCGTATACATTTTAAAAGATGTTATCTATGTATTACCTTTCAAAGTTCAATTGAATTACATTAGCAATGTGTACCGACATTCATGTATTTTTAATCATTCAAAAAATATCTATTTAGAAATGGGGCCTGAGTCCCTTAAAAAGAAATATGAAATTACCACTTGAGGAAACTATTTATTGTAAGCACAGACAGTAGGACCAATTTACAATTCAACAAGAATTTAAGTCAGATTTAACCTGAGTTAACCGGCAAACTTTTATTTCAGTGGTATTTTTAGTGCCCTGCATGGGTTGGCATTCTGGTCAACTGCTGGGCTTGTCTCTTTAATCCAGCTTAGTGTGTATGTACCATGTCTTCTGTTTGTTTGTTTTTGCTTGCTTGCTTATAATGCTGTGGCAGTATTTGTTTTTTCTAATGTTTTAGTGTCAGTAAATCTGTAATAGCTTTTAGTCATTTTATCAAACACTGACAGCCTATTAACTGCATTGTGGATCTCTAAAAAATTCTTTGGCATCTAAAAGAGGTCCTCATACAAGAAAAATGTTAAAACTACTCTTTTGAATGATAAAGTAACCAGCTGCAAAAACAAAATCTGTTTTTATTTTACTGTGGGTTGTATCTTTTTATTTATAATCTCAATCTCATTTATAAATGCAGCCAGAGTGTCCTTTTTTATTCAAAGTTTATTTTATTTTATTTATTTACCCGAAGACTCACTTTCTCTATAATAGGAATCACTTCTTATTTGACATCCCTTTTCCTGCTACCCTCACCCATCTCCCAGTGAATAAACTAAGGCACGGTCATTTGTAGAAATGTCAGAATTTATATCATCACCTGTCTATATTTCTCTTTCAAAATAATTTTGAATCTGTGGCACAATAAGAGTCTTTAAGCTGAAACAATTCTGTAATTTTTCATAGAGTTTTCCAGATTGTTTTTTTTTTCTCTGAACGGAAACCATAATCAGTCAGGACCTCAAAAATATATGGTTGATGGTTTTTCCTTTGCCTCTCTTTGCTCGAAATTGAAACTGAGTCCTATGTCATCTTTGTTTAGAAAGAGTTTCCTCCCTTAGTGGATCAGTGTATAGTTATGGAGTAACAAAACATCATTTAAATGAATTGTACAAGGCAATAACCACAGAGCTCAATACCATTAAATATTTATCAATACAATGGTACAAGTTTGTGAAATAAACATTAGGTCCTGTGAATTTAATAGTTTCCTGTATACGAAAAAGAAATCCTGCTCAAGGTTTTGCAGCGCTCGCACTGGACTTAACAAATAAATCGTTCATGGTGTGCCAAAATTGAATTGCCAAATGATTGACTACATCCTACACCGCACAAGAAAAAGGCCACTATTGTTTGTACAAGTGTGTTTCACTCAATATTTGACTTTGGTAGGTAAACAGTCTGAAGTTGGCATTTCTAAATTAACCTTTGTTTTCAACTAACTACAGATGAGGGGGCACAGACGCAGAGAAAAGAAGCTGAAGGATTTACAGAAAGAAAGACAGGAAGGCTTTTTGTTTCTTTTTTTTTTTTAAGGGTTTATTTTATTGTTTAAGAGAAGGTGAGAGAGACAGAGAGAGACAGTGAGAAGGATGAGGGCTCAGAGCATTCCCCCTAGTTGCACATCATTAGTTGTGACATAGTTTTGTTCTACACGGGTGGATGCGGGGCACTATGGGGCCAGAACTGAACTGGGGGCCACCCGCCTGGCTATGAGAACCTTCACAGCAGAGCTCTGCAGTTACCAGTTGCACCACAGTTCAGCATATGGGTTTGCAAGGGCTGGGGTTGGGATTTGACCCCTGGACCTTGGGGTTGCAAGGCAAGTGCTCCACCTGTTGACCTATCCCTGCATCTCAGAAAATCTTGACCTGATGTTTCCTGCTCAGATTTAGAAATTGCTAATTTAATTTGGGGGGGATTAGACCCAATTTAGTGATTTTTTAAAAAACCATTGACACAATACTTTCTTTTTTTCCCCAAAGATTTTTTTTATTGTTTTTGACAGAGAGAGAGAGAGAGAGAGAGAGATGGAGGAGGGCCCAGAGCAATCTCCACAGTTGTATGTCATCAGTGTTTTGGCATAGTTTTGTTCCACACAGGTGGGTGGGGGCTGCATTGGGCGGGTACTGGTCTGGCGGCCTCCTGCATGGTAGACATGCCTCCTGGAGCCAGGGACCAATCCGGGAGCAAGAACTGAACTGGGGGCCTCCTGCGTGGGAAGCATAGTTCAGCATATGGATCCACAAGGGCCGGGGCTGGGATTTGATCCTTGGTCCCCGAGTCAGCAAAGCAAGTGATTAACCCACTGAGCCATCCCAGCTTCTCTGACACAGTACTTTCATATCTAGTACATATTCCAATTTTTCAGTAGTCCTACTAGTGTTTTTTATTGCATTTTTTAATTTCTCAATTTATTGGGATAACACTGGTTGATAAAAATTACATAGGTTCCAGGCGCACAATTCTACATTTTATCATCTATGCATTGCATTATGTACTCACCACACAGAGTCAGTTCTCTTTCCATCACCATATATTTGATGCCACTCCCTACGCCCTCACCCCCTTACTCTCTTTGATACATGATTGAATAAAGAGGTTTTGGTACAGTCACACAATGGAATACTATTCAGTAATAAGAAAAGAAAGAATTACAGCCATTTGTGACAACATAGACGGATCTTGAAACCATCATATTAAGCAACAAAAGTCAGACTGAAAAAAATCAAGAAACATATGACTTCACTTATAGGTGGATTATAAAAATGAAAGTAAAGAAACAGAAGCTCATGGACACTGTCAGTAGTGTTATGGTTACCTGAGCGTAAAGTGGGAACTTAGTGGATTTTTATACCAGCGTTGATATATAAGAAGAGCATCTACTGCTTGTTATTGTTTTCAGGAAAGAATAACAAAAATAAAAACGTAAAGAAGTATATGGTGGCTTTAAGGTACTAAAAGGCAGCTGAAATTATTTTTTAAGATCACACACTGACATCACTAATGTTACTTTAGTAAAAGCTGTGTTTCGGACAGTAGCTATACGTGTGTTTTTAGTAAAAGCTGTATTACGCTGAATTTATTTATTTATTTATTTATTTATTTTTATTTGAATTGGTCATAGCACAATAAATATATTCTATGATATCTATATTGACCAATTACAGACACAACTTTATAAATTTTAAATTATTCTAGAATATGTACACTTATACACACACACATACATGTCTACCTCAGTTGACCAAGTAGCCTCCTAAGGCAATAAATTCACTAGAGATTGAAGGTGATGCATACTAATATAATTGTGATAAACTTCATTAACTATTTGATTATAGAAATGGCTATGTATTTAAGAAAGAAGAAATATATATCGATATAATAATGATAAAAATAACATTTATATCCTAAAGTATAGTTCACAAGCGATTCTCATCTTTCAACTCCTTTGATAAACAGCCCTATAAAGCAAAGACAAAGGGTTTTAGCATTCTAATTTGACTGATGAGAAGCCTATGACTCATAGAATTTAGGTTTCTTGCCCCAAATCACTATAATTGACAAACACCAGCACCCAAACTGAAAATCAGAGATATCTGTCATCTAATACTACGATACTTTTATTTAGGAAATTACCAACGTTTTAAAATAAGTACATTGAAGCAGGAAATTAAAGAAATAAAAAGATGTCATTTTGCACATATATGCACATAATCCAAACAGCCAAGTCAATTTTTTTTTTTAGCAACTCAGAAGATGGCTTAAGGTTATGAAATCAAAGAGGAGGATATTGCAATTCAGGAGCTGGTTGGACAAGCAAACTTCCATCATGACTTTCCTGAACCATAAAATTGATACGTTACACACAATATTTTGCTCAACGCCATTGTTTTGTGTTCTGCATCTAATGAATAGATAACACCCCAGCCTATGCAATTGCACAATGTAAAAATTGGGAATCATTCTCCATTTCTGCCATATTTGTTTTCCCATTATCATATCAATCTCTTAACTAACTTATATCTACTTAATATAGTTTTCATCCAATCTCACCTCCCCCTACAACTCCAACCAAACTTCAGTAGACTAGTATAACTTTCCCAGAAAAAGAAAGGTGAGAGATGCAGGGAGGAAAGATATTCTTCCATCATATTTGGAATTTGTTACTCTGTGATCCAACAAGCTCCTTGTGCTTTGGAGTGCCTGCTTTTAGCTTCAGCCTAGTGTTGTCTTTATTCATTGCTCCTAGACTTAATAATATGCCTTAGAATTTCATCGGGAGCTTGGGGAACCTACACAGAAGTCTTCTTAGCGTCTTTTACAATTCATTGCTGATATAGCAACTTCTTAGTCAAAGTGAAACGCCATTATTATTACATCTTCAATTTCTTGTTAAATGCTTGTGAGATGGTATACACATGCCAATAAGTTTGAAACAAAATCTTTAAATCTATGGCCAGTGCCCTAACCCAGATTCTGCATCAGAGGATCAGCAAATCTGATATTAGAGAAACTGTATTCCGTTGCTGGGACTATAAATCCAACTTTATCTATATGCATGGCCAGTGCCCTAACCCATACCCTGCATCAGAGGATCAGCAAATCTGATATTAGAGAAACTATATTCTGGTGCTAGGACTATAAATCCAACTTTATCCATATGCATGGTAACTATCAGGAAAGAATTTTCATTCATTAATGTGATTGTTTGTTAATCAGCCTGATGTATGTTAGAAATTGGCTCGTATTGCAGAAACTGAAGCTATTCAAGATATGGAGACTGACTGTATTTTAAAGACTTCTGACACACAAAAATGTCACTATAAGAATTGAGTGAGAGGCCTGATCCTTTATCTAAATCCCCAGACTGTCTCTCTTCCAGGGATTAACTCTGTGTCCCTCTGCTGGCACATGGTGTAGTCCTGCATCAGGACCCCTGTGATTACTTTGAGTGAACCTTCTGTGCAAGGCAGAGGGGGCCGTGAGTCAGCACAATAGGTCACACGAGCTGCTTTTTGAACTTGTTGATACATATGCAATAAATAAATGTCTGTGTCCATGGTGAAATTTAGTCTGGGACATACTTTCTGCCAGCTTGGAAGAGAAGTTGTAAGATGAGTAGTCAATCGTACTAGAAAACTTTTTGGGCAGTTACCGGTAACAACCATGAAAACCTCAAAGCTGTGCGTGAGCAGTTTTTTTCAGGTTACCTTGGCCCCACACGTGCGGATGCAATGACTAGGCAGATATAATAATGATTCGGGTTAATATTTCTTTCCAGGTACCCTATGAGGATTCAGAATGATCAGAATCATGTTTCGTTCTTTGAGAGTATAACAACATAACAGCAGAAACATACTCATTCCCTAAAATCAGTGTTAATTTTATTTAGTAATCAAACTGTAGAATATTTTATTAATAAAAAAAGCTTTAGTTGCTTTATATTTTCATTGACAAAAACTCATTTACATATATTTCCTTTTGAAGGTATTTTTGAAGTATGTCCTTTATTCTTATATTTGATTATAGTGGTTCCATAGTATTGCTATTTGTTTTCATAGTCCCTCACTCCACTTTTAGAAAAATCGCAGCTCTGTTTTTTTCATTAAGGGTCCAAAATAATTTTTCTTCTTATAATTCTATTTTGTGAATACCTTTTATAACACTCTGAAATTTTTGTCTTAAAAATTATTTTACATCACAGAATTATTTTATGTAAAAATACAATGTGTATACATATATAGGGATATATACCTATATTATTTAAATATATACATTATATATAAATACACATACAGACAGCAATGTATGCTCACATACACAAATCTGTTTTTTGTATATGTGTGTATAGATATGTATGTATCTTTAGATTTTTCACTAGATTAACTATCCATTAGTGACTGTATAGTCATTTGATAAGAACCATATGAAAAGATAGGCAGGCTGACAAATTATGGACATCCACTGGCTATGGCATAGTCAACAGAGAACAATAAAATTTTATTCTAAATGGATGTGTCTTTCGATGAGGGAAAACAAATAATGGAAGCCTGATAGCCCAGAGACATCATTAGAAAGGCCCTGAGACTAAACGAGGAAATCGTTTGCTCACCTTGGCAGAGAATCTGATCATATTCAATTTCATTTCACTTCTGGCATCAGCATGACGGACCTGTGCTCTGTTAGAAATATCTGAATCGTGAAACAATCAGTCACAGAAGATCTATAGACCATGTGTACGAAGAATAATGTCCTTAGAGGGTTGGCAATGGAAACTTGACACGTGAACTTGCCTTTTAATCATTTTGAGGATACAAAGAACAGACAACAGACATGATGGCATCTATTTTCAGGCTAATCACCTGGGTAATTTCTCATGTAGGTTAGCATGCTATTAATCCACAATATGCTAACATTTCACTCAAACATTGTCCAGGTACTGGTTGGACCATTAGCTGAGTTCTTTATCTTATTTGCACAGTTTTGATTACAGTATCCTCTCTAATCCTTGGGGGATACATTTCAAAACCCACAGTGGATTCCTGAAGCCACAGATAGTACAGAACCCTATATGTTTCTTTCCTATACATACATACTTGTGATAAAGTTTAGTTTATAAATCAGACACAGTAAGAGATTAATAACAACTAATAGAACGTTTCTAACAGTGTACTAATAGAAAAGTTATGTGAATGTGGTGTCTCTCAGAAAACCAGCACAAATTCCTTCTATACAATTTCACAGATGAAAGATTTGTTCTCACTGGAGAACTCAGGCAACTCAGCCTATAATTTTATTTTCCTTATTAAGTCAAGAATTTTAACCTTTTCGCTTAAAGGAAGCACTTGAAGGCTTTCCTTTGGTATATCTAAATTGCCAGCATCTCTATTCTTATGCTTTGGGGCCATTATTAAGTAAAATGAGATCACTGAACACAAGAACTATGATGCCAGACAGTCAATCTGATAAGCAAGAGGGCTACTAAGTGACACGTGGGGGATGCATAAGGCCTGGAGACATGGGACAAAGGGATGATTCACGTCTCAGACACGACCAAGTGGGATGGTCAAGATTTTATCCCACTACTCAGAATGGTATTCAATTAAAAACCTATTAATTGTTTATTTCTGGAATTTTTCTTTTCTTTTTCTTTTTTTGTGTTTGCTTACCCAAATCGTTGAACATAGTAATTTGCCTAACCCCTAACCTTATTATAATGTGATCACTCCAAAATGACCATGAAGGCTTGCTTCTCCCCACAACCTCCCATAGGGTTTTCTGTATGCATTCTGGGAAGAAACATGCACAGTTGGAAAAATGTGATATCATGAGCACCCTGTCCATCAAGACTGCTAATCAAGAGACACTGCACCAGAAAGGGTGTGCCCTTCCCAAGAAAAAAATAAATAAAAGCTACCCAGACCTTGGTAATTGGGCCCTTGACTATTTTCTCTTCCTCAGGCCCAATTCCCTCTGGAGAATGGATTTCTACTACTTCTACTTTTTTTAAAGTGTTTGTTTCTTTTAAATACTTTTGCATCATGGTTACCCACCGATTACTAAATCTGGGGTAAGCAAAACAGCAGATAAGGGAAGACTACGGTACTGTGTAAGCTTCTATGACAAGCTTTGGAACAGTTCTCAGACAGCGAGCTCAATGCTTAGTGTTAGCAAGAGAACAAAATCTGATCAATCATAGTTTTTACTGTCTTTTCTTGGACTGAAACCCTTGGGGGCTACACTTTTAATCTAGCATTTGGTAAAGTCACATCCTCAGTTTGTATATGAACCACCTGAGGAGCTCATTAAACATGCAGAATCTTGGTTTTCACCCAAGGTCACCCGAATCAGACTATGTGGGGTAGGGACCATAATCTCAGTTTTAAATAAATAATTTATTTAGTGATTCTCAATGAATGCAATAATATTTGAAGAACTCTTTTAAACTCTTCCAATAAGTCTAGATGATTATTTTTTTTCTTTCTATCTTACAGGGTCTATATATTCCTCTATGCCATATACCTTTCAGGAAGTCTCTGGCAGGGCATGCTGCTGTACTGTAGGACGTACAAAACTTTGCAACATTTTTTTTTAAAGATTTATTTTATTGCTTAAAAGAAGGTGAGAACAAGAGAGAAAAGGGGAGAGGGCTCAGACTGGTCTCTGTAATTGCACATCATTTGTTGTGATATAGTTGCCCTCCACACAAGTGAATGTGGGACTGTGCAGGGTGGGTACCAAAGTGGGGGCCTCCCACATGGGCATTGAGAACTCTTACTGCTGAACCATCCTGGCAATTAACCAGTTGCACCGTAGTTCAGCATATGGGTTTGCATGGGCTGCGGCCGGGAATTGAACCCCATACCTCACAATTGCGAGGCAGGTGTTCAACCACTGAGCTATGCCAGCTTCCAAAACTTTGCACCTTCTTTTTTTTTTTTTAAGATTTATTTTATTGGGAAGCCAGGATAGCTCAGTTAGTTAAGCACTCACTTTGCAGCCCCGGGGATCAAGGATCGAATCCCGGCCCCGGCCCGTGTGGATCCATATGCTGAACTGGGGAGTGCCCCCAGTTTGGTTCTCACTGAAGTGAGACCCTGGCCCAGTTCCTGCCCTGTGCAGCCCCGTGCCCACCTATGGAATGAAACTATGTGGAAAAACCAATGATGTGCAACTATGGAGACTGTTCTGGGCCCTCCCCCTTCTCTCTGTCTCTGTCTCTGTCTCTGTATCTCTCTCTCTCTGTCAAAAACAATAAAAATAAATCTTAAAAAAAATTTATTTTATTGTTTTTGACAGAGACAGAGAGAAACAGAGAGAAGGGGGAGGGCCCAAAGCAGTCTTCATTGATGTAGGTCATCAGTTTTCAATGTGGTTACCTTCCACACAGGTGGATGGGGGCTGCGCAGGGTGGGAACTGGGCTGGGGACCTCCCTCATGGGATGCACACCTCCTCGATCCAAGGACTGATTCAGGGGGTGAGAACAGAACTGGGGGGCTCCTGCACAGGAAGCACATCCCAATTCAGCATATGGGTCCACATGGGCCAGGGCTGAGATTTGATCCTCAGTCGCTGGGGGCTGCAAAGCAAGCACTCAACCTGCTGAGCCATCATGGCTTCCCTGCAACTTTTTGACAGGAGTCATTTTTGATTCTCACCTCTCTTTTATTACTCGTTAGGTTTCAACTACTCTGGTTTTTCTTCCTCTGGCTCTTTTCTGCTCCCCTCTCTTCTTCAGTTCATTCTCTGTTTCTAGTTTATTATCATAGCTCTGTTCCTTTCATTTCATCTTCTCTCAAGAAGAGGAGATACAGTGTATACATTTTGCTGCATATGCTATTTCCTTTTTGATGGTGTAAGTCTCTAGGTTAGTGAAGAGGTCTGACCCATGAACCATGAAGTCCATAGGGTAATGTGATTTAGTGAAATGTAGAATACAGGACCTAGCATCTAATGTTTTGAGGGCTGCAGGGAGGTTCTGTGTCTTCCATGAGGACTGCTGGTGTCCCCAGGTCCAGATATAAAAGGCATGAGTGGTGCCAAAATTCTAGCCTAAAACACGGGCAAATAGGAATGACACATCTGGTGATTTTATTTATTTATTTATTTATTTATTTATTTATTTATTTATTTATTGACAGAGGGAGAGCAGAGAGAGAGAGAGAGAGAGAGATACAGAGACAGAGACAGAGAGAGAACTGAACTGGAGGAGCTCCCAGTTCAGCATATGGTTCCGCACAGGCTGGGGCCAAGATTCAATCCCAGGTCCCCGGTGATGCAAAGTGAGTGCTTAACCCACTGAGTCATCCCGGCTTCCCCTATCTGGTGATTTTAGAATCTAGCACATCAATTCAGGCATTGAATTTCTTTGTCTAACTATAATAATAAGTTTTTCCACTCCAACAAAGTTGACTTTATGGAATTGAAATTTTGGATAAAACACATATCTTGTCTGCATTTTTCACATGGACAACCACAGCTTTGGTCCTACACTAACCTTCCAAAGTTCTAGCAGCATCCAGTGCCCTCATATAGCCATAGAAAACAGATCTATTCCACCAAGCATTTAGTGAGAAATGTGTGTTTTATCGAAAATTTCTTTGAAAAGAGTAAGAGGGCTTATATTAAATATTACACAACAAAAAGCAATACAAAGTCCCATTTGTCATTTCTGGGGGTTTTTCCCCAAAATAATATTTGCTTTGTTCTTTAGCCACCAAGTCTTCTCTCTGGGCAGGTTCAGAACAGTTTCTCTGTTTTCCCTCCCTTGTGATCTGGGTCCAGAACCAGGGACCTTCTTGATGGGTCTCCCTATATTTTTTATTCCATAGTATTTGTCTGAGTAATTTTAGTCTGTGGCACTCTAACACCTAAATCCATGTTCCTTGATTCAAAGCCAGCAACCCCTTTGGTATGATTACCCTTCTTAGAAACAAATGGCAGGTTGCTAATAGGCCCCCTTTTTTTATTGTCATATATATATATTACATATGTATTACTTTGTAACTATTTGATGCCGTGCAAAGCCCTTAAACTCTTTGGTCCTCAGGAATAATGATAGTACTCTCAAAAGGGAATCAAAGCCACATATACAAGGAATATCTAAGAAAAAACCCAGCCATAAGTTTTCTTATTTTTTTATAATACAAGGCTGGATACTTTTCCAAAAGCCTATACACATACACACATATACATATATACACATATGTGTGTATCTACAGAAGTATATGCTGTTCTTGTTTTTATTTATCAGATATAATATCATTGGCATTTATTAAAGGAGTTTTATACATAGAAGTCTCAGAAAAGAAAAACTAAAAAAAAGTGACAGCTTAAAATCTAGCTGAGGCCGGAGTAAGAAATATTTGAAGAGAACTATATATTTTCTTTCTTCTTTAGATTTGGCAAGATTCAAGTGTAGCTCTGACCTTGCTTTGCACCTCAAGAAGATGTCTTATCTCCACCAGAATCTCTGCCTGCTTTCTGGTTGCACTTAGACGGAATGATTATACGATCTACTCTTTCACTTGGTAAGTGTCAAAATTTACATCGAAACGTGAATAGTGAGCTGTCATTGCCTCGCTCTAGGCAACTTGCCAGGTTGTGTAGCTGAATATTCAGTTGGGTTTGTATCTCATCATTACAGCCACGGCCTTCCATGGGGGCCCGAAAGGGCCAGACAGTGATGAATTAATGAAGCTCTGTGGGAAGTCCACACAGAGACAAAAGTTTTCATCTATATTTGTTTAAGAATGTTGAAGTAGAGCCTGCTTTGCAAATGCCATGTCTAATTTAAGAGCAGGCCTGCAATGGCAATAGCCCAATAGCACCACGTCCCCACTGCCTGTTAAAGCTGATACCAGGAGACATCATGCTGTGGAAACAATTATATCAACATAATTGGAAAATATTTTTTGGTGCATTTCTGCCTTAATTGAAGCTCATTTTACATCTTGGGGAAGGAAGTGTTTTCTCAAAACTTTGGGGTATATTTAAATGCCTTTCAAAAATAAAGGCTGAATGAAACACACAAAGGAAGGCAGAAGAGATTAGGATCACAGAGTCGAATGGAGATTTTTACCTCAGATGATCAAGGTTTGAATTTCAGTTCTTCAACTTACTGACTGCATGACCTTGGCATGTGGCTTCAAGTCTGTAGGTCTAGTTTTGTTTTGTTTTTTACTCTGAAAATTGTCTATGAAAGATATATACTTCACCGTAGTGTTGTGGGGAATCATTACTTGCTTATGCAGATATCTTGAGAAGTACAGAGCAAGAGGTGAAATCTTGGGTAAGTACCATGGTAGCAAAACTTCTCTATGTGAGCAAATAAGAGAACATTGTTCTTTGCTCCTGAGAATTGCATAAAGAATAGAAAGGGCTTGAGAAGAGAAAGGAGAAGGGGAGAGGAGTAACCAAAATGACACAAGGCTGGACCCATGTAGGTTCATAGTTGGTCACTGGACTTGTAAAACCTTTAAGATACTATGCACCAATAACATCTAATAGATTTTGCCTGCACTGTAATATGTTTTCCTTACATTAGACATATGGATATAGCCAGTTCTGTGTAGTCACGTGGTATCTCCCCTCCATCATTCTCGACCTTGCACACACATGCTTACATTTTCCACCCAGTGCACATCAAAATGGAAGAGTTTCCAGACCAAAAAACAGTCAACGTGGCCTTTTCGGCTGAGGCCTTCCTCACCTGCTCTTTCAAAACATTCCAAAAGTTCTGTGAAATGCAAACTCGTCCAGTTTTCATTTCATCAGACAGCGTGTGCGTTGCCTACCTGCCACAAACATTGCAGAATCCAAGAACACCAATAATGTATCCCATTTCCTCCTTAG
>PVKE010034472.1:0-10661 GCA_004027555.1 Craseonycteris thonglongyai
TGGGGCTGCAAAGTGAGCGCTTAACCCGCTTAGCCATCCCAGCTTTCCCTTCCTTTTTTTTTTTTTTTAAGATTTATTTTTTTTGTTTTTGACAGAGAGAGAGACAGACAGACAGACAGACAGACAGAGACAGAGAGAATGGGGAGGACCTAGAGCAGTCTCCATAGTTGACAGCATTAGTTTTCCATATAGTTTCACTACACAGGTGGGCACAGGGCTGAGCAGGGCAGGAACTGGGCCGGGAGCCTCCCGCATAGGTCCTGGCAAGAACTGAACTGGGGACACTCCCCAGTCAGCACATGGGTCTGCATGGGCCGGGCCGAGCCCGGGATTCGATCCTCGGTCCTCAGGGCTGCAAAGTGAGCGCTTAACCCGCTGAGCCATCCCGGCTTCCCCCCTTCCTTTTTTTTTTTTAATTGTTAAATTTACTGGCATGACATTGGGGTTCTTCCTTTATGCACCGCCCCTCAACTTCTCTAGCATCTGGTGCATGTCTTTGTTAAGTCACATAACACAGAGGTTCAGGCCATTTCTCTTGTTTGTTACTCCCAATAAATAGTGAGCTCTGGAGCATGCTTTCTTCTTTAAACCCAATGCCAGGCATGCCAGGAAAACAGGGACACTCCATAACTATTTTTGGAAATAATGAACTGTACATGGGGAGGCATAAATATGCTCCCTGAGATACAGTGAAAAGCATTCTATTTAACTATCCCCTTAACCAAGAGAAAAAAAGGAAGAGAGAAGCCCTGCAGGCTACCTGGGCACCCAGAAACCTAAAGCAATCAGATTTTTCCTTTTTTCTTTTCCTCCTGCTTTCTGCTCCTCCAGAGCTACTTATATTCCAGCCCCAACTAAAGCTAATCTGATTTCAGCAACCCGCCCTTGATGACCCCTTCCTTTCTTCCTGGTCCCTTTAAGTGCTTCAATTCCAAACCTCAGTCTATAGAATCCCTCCCTCTTGCCACAAGACTCCAATTTTTAACCAGAAGTTTTGAAAAGTACCAAGGTGGGGAGGAGGGGGGTGGGGGGGTGGGGGGGGGGTCTTTCCACTTGCCATTCTGAATCACCTACCTGAGTTTTCCCTTTGGACTCCCTCCTGCTCTAGGTGTGGGCAAACCTCTCAGTCCCACCAAGACTACACCAGGAAATAAACACAAAAGGAAGCTGAAGTGTAATACAAAACCTTTATTTTAATAACCACCTTTGAAGCTTGAAGCTAATGTTCCACCTCAGTGGAAACCATTATCCCCCCTCTCAAGCCAGTATTCAGTTTGGATTCTAGAAAATGACAAAAATAGACAAAAAAGTATCTCAGTTCTTCTTTCTCACCTAGGTCATTTAAAGCCAATTCATTCATGGAAAAATACCAGGGTATTTTGTCAGGGACTTAGAAGAAATCTCAGTTAATGTGGCCTATGTGGAAGTCACTAAGATTGGTCTGTGCTAAAACATGTTGACAGTGTGGGACCAACATACTTTCAATACCCTCCATAGGCAAAAAGGACAGGGGCTCATTCTGACAATCAGAAATGGTAGAGAAAAGAAGGAAAGTGGAAAGATTGAGGGGAGTATAGCGAAGAGCAGCAAATGACAGGGTAGGAGGAAACGGTGACTTTATAATAGGAAATACGTACAGCTGACAGAGCATTCCAAGAAATCGATGGCCATCACGTTGGGGCTGAGGCTCAAGGAGGTCATAACTGAAAGAAATGACAAGACAGCTAGCAAAAGGAAGGGGGGAGGGCCTGCAGCCCGATAGTCAAGTAGATAAAACAATAAAGTAGGACAGGCAGGTAAACAGGGCTAATAAATAAACGGGACCTCAACTCAAGGACCTCAACAGAAGGAAGGGCAGGACCCATATATACACATAAAATGGAGAGAAAAAGCAGCTGTTGGGAAAAGAGCTGTAGTTCTACCTTCTTGAAGAGGCCAATGAAAAAAAAGACATCTCTAGCCTACAACTGGACTCAGAAATTAGGAGGTTCACAGCCTCTTCATGGAGAATTAGAATCAAGTGGACAATCTAATGTTGGGAGCAATGTGGTCAAATCAGGCTGGCCTGTAACATGCTTAACATCTAGAAAGTGTGTGTGTGTGTGTGTGTGTGTGTGTGCGTGTGCGTATGCGTGTGTGTGTGAGGGGGGACCTTTCATTCTGAAAGAAAAGACTACTACACTTCAGCCAACACAGAAGACTGTAGAAAAACTCATTTGTTCACAAATTTTAGAACAAATAAAAACAAAGTAACAGGCATCCAATACATTAATTGTCAAAACATAATTCTTGGTCAATTTAGTTGCTGGCACAATCCACTATCAAACTGATTTTTCTTGCACTTTAACGTGAGACAATTAATTACAAAGGAAAAGGAAAAACTGAAACCAACCTGTAACTTTCACTGTTTTCTCTTCCCAGTGCAGAATTGGATGTATTTGGCCCCCTTGGAGCCCATGCCTGGGCAGCATTTGCTGATCAAGACAGGCTTGTTTGGGAAGCAACGTGAATTCCCCTGATCTCAGAGAACCTGCAGTTACTGTCCCACCTTCTGATGAGACCGCAGAATGCTGGTTAGTTTGCACCTTTCCCCCCACCCTTCGACTTCAGCCGTAACTTCCGCAGCTCAGGAGGGATCAAGCACGGATGTTCCATGGCTTTCGCTTCCTGCGTGGCCTAGACCCCGAGCAGCAGCCGGCCGCTTACCTGCCTTCCACTGGCCGCCGGGAGCGGCTGCGCGTCCTGCCTGCAGAGCAGCTCGCGCCTGGCTCCCGTTTGCTCGCCACCTCACCTGCTGGCGCGCGCCCTGGCTGGGGCCCGCCTGACTCATCTGGGATGGGTGGCCCGGGTGGGGGAGACCTTAGAGGGCGGAGGGACAAGAGGAGGCGGGCTGGGCCCTTCCCCCAGAGCCAGGGAGGAGGCGTCGCCAGGGCGCAGGTGAAACCGACTCCGACCTATCCCGGGAACTTTCGCTGGGGGACTCGCTGCGAGAGAGGCCGGTGTCGCAGGGACTGGCTGGCGAGCCGCTCCCACCCACCCGAGCCGCGCGCGTGGGGGACTCACCCGGGGGGGTGGGGGGCTTCTCCCCGGGGATCCGCGGCCCTTTTGGCGCGCTCGGGGGCTGCGAGCAGCGCCAGCCTCAGCGGCTGATGGAGGCGGGCGGCACCGCGCGGGGCGCAGGTGACACACGACAGGCCAGGGTTTCGGCTGGTCGTGGAGAGCGCAAGGAGGGCGAGACCCAGATCCCCCGGGGTCAGGGGACGACAAGGCAGCGATGGCCCGGGAGTTGAGCCAGGAGGCACTACTGGACTTTCTATGCCAGGCCGGGGGCCGAGTGACCAACGCCGCCCTGCTGAACCACTTCAAGAGCTTCCTGCGCGACCCGGACGCGTCCCCCAGCCAGCACCAGCACCGCCGTGAGCTCTTCAAGGGCTTTGTCAATTCGGTCGCCGCAGTGCGCCAGGACCCCGACGGCACCAAGTACGTGGTGCTCAAGAGGAGGTACAGGGACCTTTTGGGGGAGGAGGGGCTGCAGCGACCCCGCGACCCGCCTGCCACGGCCGGCCCTGCAGGGGGAGCTGCGACCCGCTCCCCGCCAGGCGCGCAGCGGGGACAGTCGCTGCAGCAGCCGCCCAGGAGGCGGCGGCGCGAGAAGGAGAGGGAGGAGGAGCCAGCAGGTGCCGCAGCCCCAGCCACACACGCAGGTTGCAATGGACTCCCAGCCACCGGGGCGGCCGGGGCGGCCGGGGCGGCGGCGCGGGGCGGCGGCGCGCAGAGAGGCAGCTCCGGCCCTAGAGCGCCGGAGCCCGCAGCTGCGGCGGCAGCTGCCCCGGTCGGAGCGAGGTGCGTGACGCAGGGCCGCTGCTCCCGGGAATGTTCTCAGAATGGCCTAGGGGGCCTCCCAGGCGAAGCGCTGCCCGGCGCACTCCGCGATCCCGCCACCGCCAGGGAGGAGTCGGCGCGGGCTCGGGATGCCCAGGACGACCGCGGGGCTCCCGGGCCGGAGTGGGCCGGCGCGCCCGCTGAGCCCGCGCGGGTGCCCGCAGCGCCGCTCTCGCCTCCTCCAGCCGTCGAGGCTCCTGAGAGCGGCGTTGCCCCGCCCGTCCTCCCGGGCCGCCCTCCTTCCCCCGGAGACCCGCCAGAGTCGTTGACCCCGGGCGCTCTGCACGATTCGACCCTGCAGCAGCAGCGCACCCGAGAATGGGTGGCCAGACACCCCCAGATACCTGAGGCCCTGGATCAGGGCCTCGTCCGAGCCTGGTCGGTGCTGCCGGACAACTTCCTCTCGGAGCTGGGCTTGTGGGCCCCGAAACCTAGCTCAGCGCCCCTGGGCACCGCTCTTTCCCCTCATCCTCTTTTCCCGGTTGCTTCTGAATCCTGGCCCCAGCACCCTCCGCTGCCAGTCTTTCGGAGCATTCGCTGCCAGCTGTCCCTCCAAGATCTGGATGATTTCGTGGACCAGGAGAGCCACGGCAGTGAGGACAGCAGCAGTGGCCCCAGAGAGTCCCCTGGGGGTTCTGAGGAGGGGCTGCACGTTGCCCCTGGAACCCCAGATTGGAGAAAGGTCAGGAATCCAGCACGGGGCCTTTCTCCAAAGGAGGACAGCCCGGGCAGGAGCCCTCAGGAGCTCAGGAATAGAGGGGCCCACACCCCTCAGCAGGTCCCAACAGGGACAAGTGGCCTTGCGGGCCACCCACAGGAGCCTTTGTCCTGCCCAGCTCCCAAATTCAGGAGATCCCTCAGGAGGAGCTCTCACGCAAGGAGAGCCAAACTGTCTTCCTCTGATGAGGAGTCCCTTGAGGAGGACTTCCTGAAAAAGAGTCGTCGCCCACCACGATCCAGGAAACCCTCCAAGGCAGGAGCATGGCCCAGCCCCAGGGTGGATGCTGCTTTGACACCAAACCCTGCCAACACTGCGGCTGCTGCTGTTGAGAGGGGCCGGCTGCACGGCTTGTGGGCCCCAGGGAGGGAGGAGCCTGCAGCTTTGGTCCCACACAGAGCGTCTGAGCAGAAGTCGTCCCTGGTCCCCCTGGATGCCAGGGAGCACGAATGGATTGTGAAGCTTGCCACTGGGTCTTGGATTCGCGTGTTAGCTTTGTTCCAGGAGGACCCCCAGCTGGCCTTGCACAAGGACTTCTTAACTGGGTACACTGCGTTGCATTGGATAGCCAAACACGGGGACCTCAGCGCCCTTCAGGGCCTGGTCTCTGGCGCCCGGAAAGCAGGGGTTGTTCTGGATGTAAATGTGAAGTCCAGTTGTGGGTACACCCCTCTGCACCTGGCAGCCATTCACGGCCACCAGGGGGTCATGAAATTGCTGGTACAAAGGTTGGCTTCTCGGGTGCACGTCAGGGACAGCAGTGGGAAGAAGCCATGGCAGTATCTGACCAGTAGTACCTCTGGGGAGATATGGCAGCTGCTGGGAGCCCCAAGGGGCAAGCCTATTTTTCCTGTCTACTCCTTAGTCCGAAGCTCTTCCCCCACCAGGAAGGCCAGGAACTGGGAAGTATCTAAAAACATCACCCGAAAGACTTCCCTGGCTGCACTACTCAAAAGTCAGCACAGTAAATGGAAATTAGCCTACCAGTATGAGAAATTCCCCACTCCACGGGCAAGGGAAGAGTACAGTGACTGAGGCGGGCCCTTGTTCCGGCATGCAGCCGTGACACTCCCGTCCTTGAGCTACTCAGAGAATTCTGGGGGGATAGAGACATGGCTGAGGCGTTGGTAAAGAGAGAAGTCAGGTAGGAGGGCAGACCTGGTGTTTACCTGCCAGAGTTTTAAGTCAGCACATCCTGGACCTCAGGGACCAGACAAGCTTTCTGAGGGCTCCAGTCCTTGGGCCAGTGAATCCTCTGCAAGGGGCAGTCAGGTGCTTAAAACCCAGCAGGCGTTCTCCCCCTGGCCACCGAGGATCTGGGTGTAAAGGAGTAACCCCAGGCCTTGGGTAGAGAGGGGCCAGATGCTTAATAAGAAGTGGGCATTTCAAGGAACTGAGGAAGATCAAACAAAATCCTCTCTGGCTGGTAGATCTCTGGCTTCTCTTCATTTGGAGAATAATTTAGCTGCAAGTGGAAAACATCAGATTTGAAATCAGATGGCTCCTCCTTTTTTTTCTTCTTCCCTCCCTCCCTCCCTCTCTCCCTTTCTTCTTTTGCATTCAAATCAGTGAAATAAACTTCTTACTGGAAAGTAGAATTTTATTTAGGTGATTCCTCAACTCCATCCCGGTCTTTCTTTGAATGCAACCTATGGAGGCTAATATGTGAGATAATGAGTGCTTGATTCGGGGTTGGCTCTTTTCCATGATCAGAGAAGCAGTTGGGTAAGATCCAGGTACGAAAGACATCTGCCCCCCCCCCCCGCCTTTTTTTTTTTAAATCAACCTAAGGGAAACTTCCCACATGTAAAAACTGTTGGCTCATTTGCCTAGTAACTGAAACCATCTTTCACAGAAACTCCCTGTCACAAACAGCAGAATTAGCATTAGTAGTTTGCAATAGGTTTGAATGGCCAACGTTCATACTCATGAAAGGAGAGAAATGATTTCGCTCTGGGGAAGCAATAGGGTTAAGAGGTGAATGCCTCCCCACCAGGAATTTTCTAAGCTGCTAAATATACTTTTATTTGCACTAAACTTGCTGCCAATGAAGATTACCTATTAGTCTTGGAGTGCTGTCGCTCTAGCAGGAAGTGTTCCTTTTAATTGCTTATGACAGGACTGATATTTGTGGTTCTGTGGAATGAGAGAACAGCTAGTCTACAAACTGCAGTAGTGTATCAGGATTTCACAATAAATTCAAAGAGGGCTGAAAATGAAATTTCCAAGTGGAAACTGTTCAATTTTTATGGAAATGTTTTCATGTGCTGCGGTAATGATACTGTATTTTAAAAGTATTTTTATATTTCTTCTGGTTATTTCCCCCCATCAAAATGTCAACAAATCTTTATAACTTATTGTATTTATGATGATTACTGTTAACTTTGTTCCTTACAAAATTGTATCTCAGTGAATGTCAAATATTTTTGTTTCTTTGTAGGTTTACTTTATAATTTTGCTGAAATAAATATATCTATTCTATTAGAAAACATAAAAACAGGCATAATAAAGAAATCTAAGGGTTGCATTTTCCAAAGAGACCTATACAAGGGATGAAACTTTGACAAATCAAATCAAGAAAAACAAGAGGGATAACCCCAGACAGTTGAACCCAGGTTAAGAGAGATGAACATTTAAAAGAATTAAAGATAAACATCTATACAAATACTCTAGTAGCTGGGTGATTTTCAAGGAAAAAATATTCCCCCAAATATCCACTGCTTTTAAAAGCCAAAGAATGTTTTCACTTTATCATATTTTCATTGCTACTTCAATTTATTCAACAAATATGTTTTCTCATTGGTGTGGGATTTATGCAGGTGAGTGGGACATGACATTTTCCTTCTTGAAACTTAAAACCTAGTAAGATTGGTTGTTGAGTGATTAATAGCCTATCTTACTCCCAAGGTGTTTTTTAAAGCTGCATTATAGTAGATGTATGCTTTTAAAATGTGACAAAGAGAAAAAAGGCGGTACCAGGAATGAGGACAAAATAACCACAATGCGAGAAAAAAAAATTCCAGTGTCACAAGTACAAAATTAAGTGTACTAGAAGATTTCATAAGCGAGAGCCCTTTGGGTTGGGAAAATCAAGGAGGGCTTCACTGAAGCCAGGAATCTTTTAGCGAATGATGCTGGCTTTCCAAAGAAACCAGCTTTGTAGGTTCTACTGCATTCTTAACTACTGCTTCAACGTGCGATTTGCATAGCGCTGGTTGTTGGCTGATCACTCAAGGGTTAGAACAGGGTCCTGGGTCTCAAGTTAGTTTTCATGAGGATTCAGGTCCCTCGGGCCTTTGATTCTGCTGAACCCTCTTACATGGTCAACGTGTGTGTTGGGAGGAGGCCAGACAGAAGAGGGTGTTGAGCGCATAGTAGAACAGGTCTGATTGAATCAGTCTCTTGCTCATATTGTACAGTTCAGGCTAGGAAAGCTGCCAGGCCCAGCACATTTTTGCAGCCTCCTGCCCCTCCCTGCCGTGAACCCTCCACGGAAGCCGCCCCAGCCCATGTGGGTACTCGCTGCCTACCCTCAGTTTCTGTGTCGGTGCTGAATTCCTTCAGGTTAGAATGCCTTCTGCTGTTTTCCTGGTGAACTTAACTGTTATTTTTCAGGGACAGCTCAAACGTCACAGCCTCTATGAAGGTTCCAGGGTAAAGACCTCCTAGCCAGAAGAGGTAGAGCTCTTTCATCAGAATTCTCATAGTACTGTGTGTACACTCCACTTACAGTTTTTGCTATAAGTATTTTAGTAAATTGTTTGAATGTTTTATTTTTCCTTTAGACTTTGAATATCTGGAGATTAAAGAATGGCATTTGCAATTCATCAAGATTTACCAGATATTTATGGTACATCTGTTATATGATAAAGACATAATTTCCTGCCTTCAAGATCTCACAGTCTACTGGAGAAGGAGTGTGAGGGTGGGTCACTGAAAAATAATTCCTGCACAGTGCGATAATTGGATGGATGTATGTATCCAGACCATGGGAATGCAAAGAGGGACATAGTTATGGAGCATTTTCTATGTGGCAGCCTCTTGTGTTTATGCCGGAAATACAACATTCAGTAAGACATGCATGTTTTCTGCTCTCATGGCACTTTCCTGGACAGGAAATTCAGGAAGAAAAAAATGGAAGTTAGATGGGCTTTGAAGAGCCAGATGAAGAAAGGAGGAAAGCATATTCCAGAAGAAGGAAGGAGCAGGAGCAAAGCTGCAATATGTGTTTGGGAAAACACTATTAATTGAGGTTGTGAGAGATACATGGCCACTACTATGTGTCACAGTGAGGCAATGTGGAAACAGACAAAGATAGAAAAGCAATTTAAGGCCAGGTTGAAAAAACGACATCTTTTATGACCTGTCAAGAAATATAGGTATTTTCTAGGAGGCCGAGGATTGTCAAAGCTCCTCCAGAAAACCTTAGTGTTATTCCAAATATAGATGTTTTCCTAAAGCCTCAATTCGAAGACAAAAGCGTACATCAAAGTATTACACAGGATGTGCTCAATTTTATAGTTTCTATTTCAAATATTTCTAAAGTCTTCCATGTTGTTAATGCTTGTTTTCTAGCAAATAGCAGTAGGCAATAAAATAAAATAACAAATGGCAATCTAATGTTAAAGGCAAACATTAGAAACTGTGGCTAATATTAACTCAACCACTTGCATTTTTTATGGACATCATTGTAGAGTAGTGTATTTTAATCTTGTAAATATACTAGGGCTGTCCAGGAAGTATACAGCCACGTAATATAAAAAAAAACAAACCCAGAGACATTTTCAGCTGGATTTTTTTCAGACAGCCCTCATATGTAGACCATAGTCTTATTTTCTGCTGGTCAAATTGCTTATGAGTCATCATTTCAGGATGTTACACATAGCATGCCATGACTTCTAGATACTTTGATTCCTCTATGAATATTTCTATGTAGCAACTTTATTGAGAGATAATTTACATACCACATAATTCATCTGTTTAAAGTGTACTGTTCAATGGCTTTTAGTATGTTCACAGATTTGTGCAACCATCACCGCAATAAATTCCTGTATGAGTCTGAGAACAGCTGATCCAGGCATTGGGTATGTGTGTTGACACACAGTGACTGTTTACTGCAGGGGAGTGACATATATAGGCTGAGGTGAAACAAAGATTTCTCTTGCTCCAGCACAAATCAGTTACTATAGTGTCTGAGTTTCATATTGGAAATACTAGGAATGTCGACTCAATCAGCTGAATAAGGTGAATAAGATTGAATGTCTACAACGAGGAAAGAAAATTTTAGTTGGAGGGGCGGATTTGGTTGATAAGAATTAGAGAGAATTAGGTAAGATTTAAAAGGAGCTTTCTATCTCCTCTCATCTCTAAAATGCCCTGGGTTGGTGATTAAATTATTTTATGACTACAATGACAAGCTAGGTTCTTGGTGACCCTGGCCTAAAAATGTCAATTCAATCTCGGGCTGTTTAGTCCAGCAGTGTTGGTGTGTGTACTTGTGTTTGACAGCATCAAACAAATGATTAAAGATATGTGATGAAAGGATAGGATAGTGCAGTTCTTAAGCTCATGACAATGAAGTGAGGATGCTTGGGCCCCTGTCCTAGGTTAGACAAGACCTTCAATTTCTCAATTTTCTCATTTTTAAGATGGATGCTTAAGAAGATCAAATGAATTAATACAAAGTCCTTAGAAAATACCTGGCACATAGTAAATCCTCGATAAATATAAGCTATAATTTTTTTTAAGATTTATTTTTATTGTTTTGACAGAGAGAGACAGAGAGAAGTGGGAGGGTCCAGAGCAGTCTCCATAGTTGCATGTCATTGGTTTTCTACATAGTTTCACTCCACAGGTGGGCACAGGGCTGCACAGGGCAGGAACTGGGCCAGGGGCCTCCCTCATGGAGCATGCCTAATGAGTACTGAATTGAGGGCACACCCCAGTTCAGCATATGGGTCTGCACAGGCCAGGGATGGGATTCAATCTTCGGATCTCTGGGCCGCAAGACAAGCACTCAACCTGCAGAGCCATCCCGGCAGCCCCTATTATTATTATTATT
>PVKE010034473.1:0-17377 GCA_004027555.1 Craseonycteris thonglongyai
ACACACACACACACACACACACACACATCAATAAGAATTAACTGTTCAATCGTGGGAACAAGTATAGCAAGTTTTTAACTAATGTATAATAAAAAATTCTGAGTGCCATGTCTTCTCTAGAAACTATGACAAGCCTGGTTAATAAACCCTTCTGGGCATCCAGAAGTTTTCATTTGTCCTACTACAGCTCTCAGTGAAACGCTCCTTGGCCTTGGCATTTCAAACAACTTGGTATTCAGGGGAAAATAAGCAGTATGGTGGAGAAAATATTCCTGAGGGTGAGGATGTCTATGAGCATCAAGTCCAAACTCTGAACAACCTACGGTAATCTTTTCGACTCAGCCACACCAGCCTCATTATTTCTCTTCCCCTAGAGGGTTAAGCAGTCTGGAGCCTAGAAAATGGCTGCTGTTGGTACAAGTGAGGTCTTCTCTATAACTAGATCCTTCAGGAAAAAACAAATTAATCAACAGCAAGCTGAAGTGGGTTTAATGATTACATTCTGCATACAATCAGCTTTTCCCTTTTCAAGGGCCATCAATATGTCAAGGGAAGACATATCTGAAGGATATAGCTCTTAACATCAAGGTTATCTATTCTCCACAAGGCTCCCACTCCTTGCCGGGCTGATACTCCACGCTGCCTGTGTCTAACATTTTCATCAACTCTGCAATCAATCAAGGTAATAATGTTGTGCAAAAAATCAATTAACAACGCAATTAAACTTTCCTTATTATCTCAAAGGGCTGAAATAATACCTAAAGGGAAGATAGACTCACTGAACGGAGACATCCATAATCCAATGTGAAAGTGAATTATGAGGTTGGACAGATGCAGGCATGTGCTGGTGCTGTTATTTTCCAGGGGTTATATCTCATCCTGGCAGTGTATCAGTCAGCCCCAATCCCAGACCCTAAAGTTCCAAATTACTTTTAAGAAATATATGATGTGCAATACCCATTTCATACTCTTTCAAAGATAACCCCCTCCCCTCCCCAAAAAAATTGAACAGCCATATTATTCAAAGACAAAATGATCTTTCAACAAGAACATAAAATATAAAAGCTATAATAACATTTACATCTGTATAGCACACTTCTCTGTAAATGCAGGTCATCTATTATACATAATCTGTAGTGCCTAAGAGGCTCAGGGTGCCTCACAACATTTAAAACCCAAATGTGTAAATATGCAAAGTCCTTTGCAATGGCTGTGGCTTCCCCCAAGGGGAGGTTTCATCCACGCCCGCACACACACACACACACACACACACGTGCTCATGTACACACACACACACACACACACACAGAGGCAGGTAGAAGCATCAGTAACAATGGAAGTATTACTCACTAAAAATGAGAATGACTATATTATTTGGCAATTGCACTCAATTTGCCCTGAAACACTGTCCATAGAATTGAGCATTTATAGTATGCAAAAGAGACAACTATTAACCTTTTTCTGCAGCAAAGACCATAAGGTGCTTGAAATTTCACACTGAAACTTGATACCTAGATGAAGAGGAAGGGGTTCTCTGACATTTACAGAGCTCATGTTAAACTGTCCAGGACCCATCTGCAATGGTCTGGCACCAGCAGAAGTCCTGGAGATAGAAGAAGAAAGAAGGACCAGAAGAAAAAAGTAAAAAAACAAAACAAAACAAACAAACAAAAAACATACAAACATAAACAAACACCAAAGAAAAAATCATCAAACACGAAGTACTGATAATGGAAGAGTAATATTATTTGAATATCCTCTTAATTCTTAGAAGAAAAAAAAGAAAACTGATTTAAGGATAAATATTACCAGATACCAAATGTGTATGTCCACATAAAATCATCCAGCTCCTCTTGCCATCCATTCATCTTCCTCCATCATTTTACCAGACACTTCCTATGGCAGAGTGTGAGGGCTGCCCAGAATATGAGGGCTGTCCAAAAAGGATCCAGTCATGCACTATGAAAAATATAGGCATTTATGGCTGGATTTTATCCAGACAGCCCTTGTATACAGAGAGCCCAGGAGATCCCTGGCAATTCACAGGAACCAAATGAATGGATCCAGGAAGGTTCAATTCCAAATGTGGGCCTCAAAGAGTTATTTATATCAGACAAAGGAAGGATTTCTCTATGTTTCTTTATCAAACATGTTGTTACATGGCTCTAGGTTTTGGTAATAAACCATTATTCTCCTAGCAATGTGGATTTTTACACATACCACCGGGCATTGTGCAGGTATTGTTTTAAAATGTGATGGTTCAACAATGAGTTCCTTGTTTGCAAGTTACTCACTTGGAACATGGATACATCTTAAGCCAAATTTCCTCCATTTTCAGCATAGCAAGGAGTCAGGACTGAGCCCCAAGTGCAGTAAAATAAGACAAATATACACAAATGCTCATTCTGTAATTTCTAAGAAAAATAAGGATGCAACTCATGATGTACTTTGTACAGAATTTCAACAGAGCAGTTGAACAGGTTAGTGAATCCTGCCTAATCTCTCCTACCCTTAAGGAACATAATTAATATGTTTTCATTTTCAATGACTATATTGTGTGTGTATCAACTGGAACTTCTCCTGCTGTGTATTTGATTCTACTGACGATGGGGTGGGTTGGATTTTAAATGATGTGTGAGCACTTCTGTTCTTTCTGGGCTCTGGTTTATGTGTTATTCATGACTTGAATTACAGACATGGCTGATACACAGATGTAAATGTTATTAAATCTTTTGTATTTTAGAGGCTTTGTGAAAGGCTTCTTTGTTTTCAAATAATTCTCTTAACCACCAAAATGAACCAGTAATACATGACAATATCTTGGGAAGTTTTTTCTCTGAATTTTCTGATGAAGAGATTTGTTTTCTTCCCTCTACTGTTACTTTTTTCATCAAAATAAAAATGTAATGGGAAAGCTGGGATGGCTCAGAGGGTAAAGCGCTTGCTTTGAAGCCCCGAGGACCGAGGATCAAACCCCGGCCCCGGCCCATGCGGACCCACATGCTGAACTGGGGTGTGCCCCCAGTTCAGTTCTCACTGGGCTGAGACCCCAGCCCAGTTCCTGCCCTGCTCATCCCTGTGCCCGCCTGTGGAGTGAAACTATATGGAAAACTAATGTCAACTATGGAGACTGCTCTGGGCCCTCCCCCTTCTCTCTGTCTCTCTCTGTCTCTGTTTCTCTCTGTCAAAAATCAATAAAATAAATCTAAAAAAAAAAAGTAGGATATGTGGGCAGACGGATACCTTTATAAAAAGTCAAGAACAATTTCATTTGTGTATACATGTGAGTGTGGACACGTATGTGTTTTGTGTGTGTGATATGTGGGCATGTGGGTGCTTACGTGCACACTGTTGTACTTGTGCTCTGTATGTGTGTCTTCCTGTGAACTGTGCCATACATATTGTGTGCGTCCTTCTGGTGTGTGTGCATCTTATAAATGAGTGTGTTCTATGTTCACATGGTGTGTAAGTGAGTGTGAGTATGTTGACACCATTATCTCAAATCAGAACTCAAAGTCACCCGATTCTCGATTACATGCCAAATGCAGTTTCCTTACTACATTTTGACATCTGACACAATTTTTAATGTTTTTACTTTGCTTCATCCTCTTCGTATTTCTCAGGATTTCAACAGAAAGATGGCAGAGGAAACTCCACATGGACAGCACTGCCTTTTGCTGGCTCATGTTTTGTTTTTTAATGACTAAACAATGCCCTGAAACTGAACAATGTGCCTCTACAAATACAGCTGACTTGAATGAAGGAGGTCAAGAGAGATGTACATTTTCAGCCTGAAAGTAGTAGCTCCACTTGGAAGAGCTCTAAACAGAGAAGGCTCAGGCCCTGTCCCATCCTCAGGGCAGCATGGCTACCTGACTGGTTGCCCAAGTGTCCTTTCGAAGAGCAAGGTAGGTCCTATCAACTCTGGGAAGCATGGTGGAGTCCAGAGGTTAAGTCTCAGCACCTGGTCTGTAGTAACTGTCCTGAGAAACGTGATCAGCCTCTCCAGGTCTTGTTTTCTGAGCATCTGGAGAAAATTCTCCTTAAGGGCTATTTCTGTTCCAATAAATATAACCCCTCTTACCATCTAAGCAGGTTTTCTATGCTGGGTGGAGCTCACAGAGTTAGCACGGTAATACAGTCCTTTCCCTTTCAATGTTCCTCTCTTCCTTTCTTTGGTTTGTCTCCTTGTCTCATAGAATATCTACAACCCTCATTGTCTTGCCTTTCATGGGGTTTAAAGTCTAGAATCAAAATATAGTTGTCCTCTTGCAGATACCTGTCCTTTCACACCTTTTCTGAGAAACAAATAGTTCTCTGATCAACTAACTCATATTAGGATGTTAATAATTAACAGTGAAATAGAGTACATCACTTCATATAAAATGTTTCATTTTTTAAAATAGACACTTTTAAGAAATAGACTAACTGGATAAATCTCTAATTGAATTGCAGGCAAAACAGGTAAGTAGGAAAATACTATGTGCCAGACACAATGATACCCAAAATAAAGAAAGGAAGGGAGTCTTTCTACATTTGAGTAGCTAACCGGCCAGAAAGGGAAATGACGTGTCAGATAACAATCACTGCAATAAAGTTTGCTCTAATTATGTTACATATGGAATGCTATGCAAACATAGGAAAAGGATTAGCTCTGCCTCGGGAACTGAGGGGTGAGCAGAAGGTATTACAAAAGACATTTTCTGCATACGTATTTTTCTTGTTAGTTGCATTAAGTCACAAATATAGTATTTGTTGTAAGAAGTTAAACAATATAGAGGGTATTCTTAAAAACAACACTCACTCCTTTCAAGATTTCTATGACCACCTAATACAGTGACTGCCAGGATATACTGCTGAGGGGATATAAACATATAGCTGCAGAATATATGAGTATGGCTAAGTAAAAATGCAAAGAGCAAAAAAGTGCATCAACTCAGTTACTTTGGGGTAGGAAAAAAGCAAAATAAAATTAAAACAATAAATACACATCTTCATATATATTTTGCAAAAAGAAACAGAAAGGATACACTGTAGGCTGATAATGACCCTGTATGGTAGGTGGGTGAAGATAGGGTGGAGGGGATCATGATGGGACTGAGACTTCTCTGAATATATATCTTTTTATAGTCTAATATATATCTTTTTGAATATATAAAATATGTTCAAAATTTAAAAGAGACAGGAAAAGTCAACCCTAAAATTAAATAAAACTGGAAAACTAGACCTAATTTTATTTACATATTGCATCAAATAGCATAATGGCACAGAAAAACAAATAAAAATTGGGACACAGTAGTTCAACCACATGCCTGAGATATACATTGAGTACAAAAAATAGCAAAGAAATCTTAAATTCAGTAGGCTTATTGTCATTAGTGTTAGTACTCTTATAATTCTCAAACCATTTTATGTATATTGTAGTATAGGGAAATTCCTAGAAGTTGTTGGAATTTAAAGTTTTCACTGTGAGAGAATGGAAATCAAAGAGTGAGGGAACATGTGGTGGACAGAACAGTGGTCCCCAGGATGTCCACACACTCATTCCTGAAACCTGTGTATGAACTATCATAGATGGCAAAGGGACTTTGTAGAAGTGACTAAGAGTATAGACCTGAGGAAGGAGACATTATTCTGGACTATCTGAGTGTGCTCATTACAATCATGAGTCCTTAGTGGAGGAGAAGCTCTTGAGGCTGTGGTCAGAGAAGGAGATGTGACTGTGGAATGATCAGAGAGATGCCATGCCCCTGGCTCTGAAGGTAGAAGAAGAAGCCAACAGCCAAAGAAAGTGGGAGGCCTCCAGATGCTAGAAAAGACAAGACAATGGGTTTTCACCATGAATCTCCACAAAGGAATGTAACAACCCTGCTGACACTTTGATTCTACCTCAGGAAGACCCATGTTGGACCTCTGAGCTACAGAACTATAAGTTAATAAATTTGTGTTGTTCTAAGACATCCACTTTGTATAAATACAGAAGATGATGATCATGATGATGATCATGGTGATGGTAACTCTGCTCATTTAAATTGGAGAGATGTACAAGAAATTATTAAAAATTATACATGTATGAATGTGTGTATGTACATACATGTGTGTAGAACACCTAGCACCCATAAATAGTTTCCACTAAAGATAACCACAGGTCCTTGAAGAAATGGATTGTGGGCAGAAAACTTGAAAACAGGAGCCTAAAACCTCTTATGCCAGAAAGCCAACAAAGAACACAAAAAGTGGCTTGAAGAGACTCTCTCTGGCCCAATTTGGCACTATTTAAATATGAAGAAGAATGATGATAGTAATTAATTTGCCACATTGGATTTAAAAACACTCTGAGTTCATAATGATACTTAAGCATATAAACAAAGAAATACAAAAGAAAAAGAGCTCTATTTAAAGAATGCCAGCTAATCAATGTAGAAGAAGTGACACACAATTAGAAAAATAAATCACTATACTCCAATATAGTAATTCAGGCAAGTATTATCAATGGATGTTAAAACTATTGGGTGAAATTTTATTGGAGAAGGAAATATTCGTACCAACTTTGATTGCCATGTTTGGAATACTTACGATTAATAATCATAAAAGGAACCATATACATTTAGAGTGTCTCAATGTGGTAGCAACCATATTAATCAAATGATCCATCTTGCCATTACTATGAAAAGATCACTGAATATTATATGCCTCTCAACATGATGAAATACACATAACCAACATCACCTACACTTGCCAAAACACCTCGAACCTGAATCAAATTATGAGTGAACAATCAGAAAAATCTGGGATTTGGGACATAATGAAACTGACCTGGGCTTTTGGAAAAAACCTAAATGATACGAGGTGGTCTATTTAAGCATATCAAGTGAGCACTGAATGAGATGCCCTCAGGCAAAATGTGTTTTCACAAACAGTTCTGTTATCCAAAATAAAATATATGAGAATGATACATCATCAGTCCTTCCCATTCCAATTCTATCACTCTGTGCTTTCCTCTCTGTACAGTACACACACACACACACACACACACACACACACACACACACTCCACATATACAATTCATCCTTTTCTGATTCTTCCCTTCACAGAAATGCATAAGGCGCATGTTTAATTTGCATTACATTGTACCTGATTGGTAAAGAATTTTATTTAATCAGTTATTGAGTCATGCCTTGTTCCATTACACAACTATCTACTGAGATCTACTATAGACCAGTAAGGGTTCTTGTAGATGAAGCGGTACAGCCATGGATAAGGTCTCAGCTCACAGACACTACAACGTCATGGTGGGAGAACAGCCATAATAAGTAAGTAGACAGAATTAAAAAATAAATAAATGTAATAATTTTACATATTTATAAAACAGAGGTGACAAAACCTAAGAGGATAGAACTAAGACAGAATATATCAGTGCTGGTTTAATTTCTCTGTATTCTAGGCTCATAAATTTTGACACACATGTGTGAACTTCAATTTTCATGCCTAAAATAGGAACAATAATCTATGCCTATCTACCCTCATATCCTAGCATGGTGACGATGAGGAACTTTAGCTACTGTATAATATGTATTATCATTGCCAAATGATAGCATATCTTGGGATATATAAGATCATTTGTATAATTCTCATAATAATAATCCATCTTATAATTGTCCTACTACTGTATCAGCAAGGATTATGCAAGCTGCTATAACAACCAGCCCCATAATTTCAATAGCCTAACACTAGAGAAATTTGTCCTTCCTACTCAAAAGTCCAATGCAGGAAGCTTCCTCCTGTATAATTCTTATGGTTCTGCTATTCTCCTACCAAGTCCTGATATCTGAATCAGGCCAGTGGAAGAGGAAAATGTGAAGGAGGCACAGCTATTTTTCAAAAGCTTTGCTTGTGAAACGACACCCATCAATTTCATTAACATGTGCTGAGGTAAAACACACCCATTTGATCCGGTCTAACTATAGGGGAGACTATAAAATGAAGTTTCTTTGTATGCCCCAAAGAACAAAGTGTGAATTTTAATGAGCAAAAAAAATCTTTGTTATATGATTAAAATGTGTTTCCCTTTTACATTTCTTCCTCATTATGAAATAATGTAATATGTTAAAGATACTAGAAAGGGTCATTTTATTATCAGTTAAATATTTATTAGGGGCTGCCTGTGTATCAGGCACAATACTGATGTTTCCACCTGTATAGCAAAGCACAGCACCAATCACAGTGCCTGGTACATAGAAGGCATTTCAGTATGTATTCATAGGTTAATAAACAAACACCCACTGGGTTTCAAACTCCATGAGCATACAGAGTCTGATTTGTCTACTGCTATCTCTTAGGCCCTAGCACTGGGCTCAGAAAACAGTCAGCAATAAATATAAGCTAAGAATTTATGTTTCCAAACCTAAAGTTATATTTCGCTCCTCAGAATGAGCATGTACATTTACAGCATACTCATGGAGCAAAAATTTTCAAAACACATTTAGTCATGTTAGAATAATTCCAAGCCATCTAGGCTTTACCTAAATACACATGAATACTTAACTGACAATTCTACAGAACCATTATAGCTATATTTTAGTATCAAAGAATAATAAGGAAATCAAGTAGACAGCATCTATTTTTGAAATGGAAATCAGTAGGCGCCTTTTTCCCTTCTTTTGTCATGTTTTTATTTTCATTTTTATTTTTCAATTATGGTTTTATTTTTCAATTTATTTTATTTTTCATTTATAGTTGAATTCTGCCATTCTCCTATTCTACTGTTTAATATTATTTTATATATGTTTCAGGTGTACAGAATAGTGTACAGCATAGACATTTATATAATTTATGAAGTGAATCCCCCAGTAAGTCTACTACCCACCTGCTACCATGAATAGTTGTTGCAATATTATTGACTATATTCCCCAAATTGTGCTTTACATCCCTATGACTATTTTGTAACTACCAATTTGTACTTCTTAATCCCTTCCCCACTGTTCACCTAGACCCCCAATTCCCCACCTATCTGGTAACCATCAGTTTATCCTTTGTGGCTAACTGAAAATTAAAATAAGAAACTCTAACTTCCGAAGAGCCTTGATTAATTAATTAAAACAACAAATTTGTATGCTTCTGGATGACATAGCTGTTCCTGGAGGCCAACACAGTTGTGTAGGGGCAACAAATGCAGCAGCAACAACAATAACAAATATGATCAAGTGCTTTATGGCAAAGATCTAGGCACAGTAACCCAGAACCATGTAGCAGTATTCCTCATCAAATTTACACAAAATCATTGTTTTTGGTGATGTTTTCAGAGGTAATGAGTACAACTGTATTGGGATATGTATGGCAGTTCAAGCTGGCCTGATATGATCAACATACTCAAGGTAAAACTGAACATCACAATCAACTGACTGTGGGAAAAATTCTATGATGCCCACTCCACACTTTACAGGTGCTTGTGATTCATTCACTCTCTTTCCGTTAACCTATCCATTTATCTACACATGATCTTGGCTTTTCTTCTTTTGTTGCTGGACGTCAGCACTCAAATTAGATCCATTTCAAAGGCCACATCTTCTTTGAAGAAAGTGTTTATTATTACAACCATGAAAAAAATAATTTAAATAAAAATAGGATAAAAAAATCTGAGAATCATCATGAAGCAATAATTTAACCTGAGTCCACTCTGCAATGATGTTATATCAGGTATGTCAACAGTATTTGAGAAATACATATAGTCAATCATACACTGGTACTTGCTTTGAAATTCCTCGAATTTGGTACTCAGCACATGCTGATGTGAAAGTTTTGTCCCAGTACTTGTTTGTTTAGTACTCAGCGCACCTCCTGGAGCCAATTGATGATGAGTAGTGAGGTAGTACTGTATTATTCCTTATGGGAAACATATACATGTTTGGAATCATTTTTGGTACTCATCATTTTTGGTACTTGTCATGTAAGTTAATTGTAAATAGAAGAACTGTGATAAACAAAGCAATTTAACTTTTTAATTTAGCATTCAGATTTTGGATCCCCTGATTAAAACAATTCTTGAAGTAATTGTTCCTACCCTCAGAAAATCTGAAATAACCTGTTTCCCAATATCCCATGACATTTTGCATGAGAAGGCTCCCTTCTGCCACACAAGTTTCCTTATCTTTCAAAGCCCAATTCAAATGTCATTTCTTCTGAGAAGCCTCCTTGATTTCCCCTAGACGTAATTAGAAGCTCTTTGTTTGTTCTTCCTGTGCACTGTCCATTACACAACCATGATATATATTCCACTGCATCATAGCCACTCACTTCATTATTAATTCCACTTCAGTTCATTATCATTATTCCCACTTAAATGTAATTTACTTAAACTTGGGGATACTGTATTCACCTTTGAATCTATAATACCTATCACAAGTCCTGAAAAAATGTGGTTAAAATGTTTGCTAAATAAATGAATACAAGAATGTATGAATAAGTAAGTGAAACAGACTTTGTTTCCCAAACAAGGCTTAGGTCATGATAAGAATTTGTAAGCAAGCAGTAACACAATGGTATAAGATGGCCACCTTTATTAATGGGATAAAAGTTGTCTTGTTTAAAAAAAGTTTAGGTACTAAGGAAGAAATAATCTGAAAAACCTATATCATAAAGAAATTAAATTAATAGTTTAATATTGGCACATAATTCCAGGCATAAAAGGTTTTAATGGTAAATTCAACAACAGATTTACCCAAGAATAATGCCAATTCAGCATTCTTTTCCAGAATATTGAAGATGTGGAACAATTTTCCAATTTATTTTATGTATCCAGCATTATACTGATACCAACACTAGAAAAATATATTACAACAAAAGAAAACTGCAGAACAATATATACTATCCCTTATGTATATGAATACAAATATCTATAATAAAATATTAGCAGATCAGATACAGTAGTATATAAAGTGTACATCATGACCAAGTAGGGTTTATCATAGAAATGCAAGGTTGGTTCAATATTCAAAAACAAATATAATTTACTATATCAACAAATTTAAAAAATATATAATCACCTCAACCAATAGAGAAATAAAATACAACTGACAAAATTCAACATTGATTCATTCATGATAAAAATTTTCAACAATATGGGGGGGGGAGTACTTTAACCTGACAAAGGTCATCTATAGAACACCCACAGCTGCCATCATATTGAAAAATGTAAACTGTTTGTTCTCCATCAAGAACAAGATAGAATATCTATTCCCAGTCCTGTTATTCAATTCATATAACTCCATCTTCCCATCTTGAATTACCAATGTCCATGTGCTGTAGAGACTGTGTGGTGTGATATGTAGTAGTCCACTCTGGGATATTAAGGGCAAGTAGAATCCATGATGGTTGCAGCATAGAGGCTAGCTTCCTCACACTGAAAGAGCACTAGGCAGATTCCCAACAACAGAAGTGCTTGGGACTCACAGAGCAGCACTGTTGGCTGACTGTGGAGGGTGTGAGTGGGGATTTCCTTTCTAACATTGAGGAAAAGCATACCAAGATTTCTGCCCCTCAGCATGGAATAAGTACTTAGTCCATCTACCTGTTAACATAATAAAAGGAGTTCTCAGTTCTGAATGTTCTTTTCATAGTTATCTTCTGCATCAAGTATGTCCCTCTCTAGAGATGGAGGTGGACTGTTCCCCAGAAGCTTAGCACATTCTGAAGAGCTCTCTTGGCTGTCACAGCATATCACAACATCAGTTATTTATTTGGTCACCTCCTCCATGCAAGACACTATACCAAGTACCTTAAATATATCATCTCATATAATCCCCATGATCACTAGATAATTTTTATTATCCTTGATCCACAAATGAAGAAAATGAGACTTAGATTAAATAATGTGCTCAAAGAGGCAAAATTGTACAGGAAAAGGCTATGGTTAGCTATCAGTTTTTCTAACCCCAAATTCAGTACTCCTTCCCTTATGAAAAAGATCATCTTAGGGATTGATGAGCCAGAGGAGAATGCAAAGAGCTGTGTTTCTATGATTCTGAGCTTTATTACAAAGTTTTGGATTTCATTTCATGATAAAATTTCAGAAATCACTTCCAGTTATAAGTGGAGTCCTCCTTTTCCATGAAAATCTTCAACTAAAACACATGTTGCAGAGCTACTTCTAAGAAGATTTCTTATGTTCCTTCTTCTCCCTTTTCTCCTCTTTCTCACCATCATCACTATAGCTCACTTCACTGAACTTCCTATGAGTGCACAGGCACTGTGATGAGCATTGTATATGGATGATCTCATCACTGGATCCTCTGAACAACCCTATGAGGTAACTAGCATTATTCGTTTGCTCTTTCTTTCTCTTATAGATTGCCTGTAAAATGGATCTAAACAAAATTTAAATCTGTGGGTCCTGAAGAAATGTCTGCATTCTCTCTGGAGCCCATCAAATTGGTTTCCAGTGCAGTTCATGAAAATCCTTGCACATAGCTTTCATTCCCTTTCTCTGGATCCCTCAGTGCCTATCTCAACATATGATTTGACCTGATAGTCTGGATCCACTGTAAGAAAGAATATTTTTAAAAAGAACAGAAAATGTTTCCAAAATTCAATTGCTCTGACATTCTTCCTGCATTTGAGTTGGAAATCAGTCTCCTGGGAACTTGAAATGGCACATTCCTTGTCTTGTCTTTTGGGGAGACTGCCCATTAGAAATTATAGACCTCCTCATTGCACCACTGCTACTAGTGAGTCATGAGGAAAGCTTAAAAGAAACACTTGTAGTAGATATCCTAATCTTTCTGGAAATTAATGCTTTGCTTCCCTTTAGCCCATCAGTCCCTATTCTTGACCTCAAAGACTTCCGCTTTGAAAAAGAATGATAACTCAACCAATGAAGTCAAACCTATTGACTCAAGTCATCTCACCTCTGAGGATCCCCAAACTATTGTATAAGGGGTAGCCTTGAATTGAGTGCCCTGTTTTTCATGTGAGATGACAAAGCCTCCCAAGTCATTGGCATGCCACAAAAAATATCTTCTCAAATGAATGTAGTCTCCCGGAAAGACAAGATCAAGGAAAAGCCAGAATGGAATTTAGGAACCAGGGGAACCCAGTCTCTGAGGAACACTGCCTTTTGCCACATTGCTGGGAAATTGAGAGTTCATAGCTGGTAGAACTGAAATCAGTTAGTGTAATCTGCAGTCCATCTGCAGCAGAATCTGATTTCTGATTACAGAGGTCTGCATTTTTAACAAGTTTGTTGTGATTGTTAAAGCACACTAAAGTTTAAGAATCAATGCCATGAACTTAGGAGACAGACAACATAGGTTCAAATCTCTTTGTGTCTCAATATTTGTACCTGTAGAATAGACATACTCATGACATCTAACTCCTAAGATTAATAATATGTTGCATATGAAGAGCTCAGTGGTGGTTAACATGTAATGAGCACTCAGTTCTCATTAGCTATTGGTCTTTGTAAAAGTTACATTTTGCATAGCAGTATTAGCCCTTCCAAGAAGAATTTAATAACTATAAATCATATTATCCTCACAACAATCCTAAAAGTCAGTAAAAATTTTGTTATGCCCATCTTAAAGGGGTGAGAGTAGGGGAAGCTGGGAAGGCCCAACATGTTAAAGTGCCTGCTTTTCAGCCCTGGGGACTGAGGACCAAATTCTGGCCCCAGACTGTGCAAACCCATATGCTGAACTGGGGCGTGTTTCCCATGCAGTAGGCCTCTAGTCTGACTCCCACCCTGTGGGACCCCCACCTACCTGTGTGAAACAAAATCATGTCAAAAACTGATAAAGTACAACTATGGAGACTGCTCTAGGCCCTCCCCGCGCCCCTCTGTCTGTCTGTCAAAAACAATAATATAAAATAAATTCTTATAAAGGGGTGAGAGTAAATGTATAAGGGGTACCAGAGAATATGGAATGGAAATAGGACCCATCTGGAGTAGCAAACACAACTGATGATAATGGTTGCATATGGCACATTATCAAAAAGCTTCCTGAGGCTTCTTAGGTGCCATTGGTACAGTGGACTTCGTTAAAATCAACCTCCTATTGAGTGGCAGAGTTGGAATGAATTTTTTAAAAGAAGGTTGACTACTAGTATCCAGATTCCCCTTTTATCTTATGCACAGAAAGTCTATGCCCTTGCACAGGGTGATGTGCTTACTGAACAGAAGTGGCTACAAATTAAAAAGTGATGCAGGGAAATGGCTCCTGGGACATCTTGTTATAAAAGGAATTGCTTTGCTTGGGAGAATAAGCATCTGACCTTGGCTTTTCTTCCTTCCTGATACTTGGAATGTAGAAATAGAGGCTGGTGTTGCAGCAACACTGTTGTGACTACACATCACTCCTGAGGATGGGAGCTAGTCTGTTGAAAAATGGAACAAAAATAAAAGAAACCTGGCTTCCTGGTGGTGTCAGGCCAGCTATATGGTCTGCCTAAGTCTGGGGTTCGTGTTATATGACAATATCTTATAAAGCCATAGCTCTTGAGGGTGTTTGTTAGTTGCATCTGAACCCAATTCCTAACGCCTACAAATCAGGTTTCTAACTATCATTACTCTTTCTGTTAGTACTATTTTTCATAAAGACCATATTGCTTGTCGGTTGTTTTAAATTGTTTTTCTTATTTTATCTACACTTCATTTTGAAAAAAATAAAGTAGAAAGGAAAATTAAAAAAAAAATTATGTATAATTCAATTGCCCAGGGCTATCTGCTGTTAACATTTTGATATTTTTGCATTTCAGTCCTTCTTCTATTCCTCTGTTATAAACATGGATGAGTTCATACATGTATTTCTTAATTTGTTTTATTGCAGAAATATTTGCCTGTCATATTAAATATTATTTTAAACACCCCTTGAATGCTATAAAACATTGCATTCTGTGAATGTGCTATAATTTACTTAGCATTCCTTTCTAGCTGGATACTGTTTTCTGTGCTGTGATGTTATAAACATTACTACAGTGAATATTGTAATGCATAAATATGCTTTGTTTATGAATTTCAGATTCTTTCCTTTGGACAGATTCCTAAGTATAGCATTATTAGGTCAAAGGATCTAAATATTTTTTAGCCTTATCCATAGAGCTAAAATGCTTTTCAAAAAACATGTTAATATATACCCAAGCCATTCAACAGAACCAAGTATAAATTATATCCTAGGGGTGTTTTACTTTTCAAGTGTCTCATTATGGTTGAAGGTGAACATTGCTCATGTCCATCAGCACTTGTGTTTCCTACTGTATTTTATGTATCTTTGCATTTCCAACATCTCCCACATGCCCTGAATCACAGGATATATTCAATATGGCTTCACCAGAATAATGTGTTTATTTTTAATAGTCATGTACCTGAGATGGACTGAGGAAAATTGCCTTTGGAATCATTACTGATTATATAACATCTCATAGAGCTTTAGTATTTGAATACAGGTGATTCATAAATTAATATAATAATTATAGCTAACACTTAGATTTCTCTATTTATTAGAGGCTATTCTGAAAACTTTAAGTACATTATCCCATTCAACCTTCAAAACAACCCTGTGTTGTAAATAAGAGTAGTTTCTCCATTTTAGTATTTAGAAGTGAAAGCAGAGATGTTATATAAATGGAACAAGGATTTGAACCCATGTGTTACAATCCTAGAATCAGCTTTTATTCAGAGTCTCCAATGGGCATGGCAACTTGTGGAGTAGTTTTGGGAATACCAAGAGAGTAAAAAAAAACAAACAAACAAACAAAAAAAAAGATGTGGCTCTGGCCTCGAAAAGTTCAATCTGGTCATGTGGACAAAATGAAACAGTAAGTGTGGATAAAAACGATGATACAATAACCAATGTTTACTGAGGGCCAGATGCTGTTCTAAGCTCCTAATCCTTGTAGAATACTGCTGTGGTAGATACTACTACTAGTTCCACTTTACAGATAAGAAAACTGAAGCAGAGAGATTACACAATATGTCTGTACTGACACTGATAGTAACTGATGGAGCCAGGCTATGAATCCAGAGCCTACTGTCTTAACCACTTTGTATAGCAATTTCCACATTTGAATGCAAAAGGATAAAAGATAGCATATGGCACTGCCTACTTAACCATCAAAGAGGTAGGACCCAATGTGTTAAGTGAATTTAGGAGACAGCACACTCACTATGAACTGGAACAAGTGGGAGTGGCCCTACCCATTCTTCACTATGAAATCCAAATGGCAGCTCAAGAAACATGGCCTTAGAGAAAAGGCTTACAGTGGAACACGGCAAATGTAAATGTAATTTCAAATCCTAGCTCCACCACTTCCTAGAATAACAGGAGTAACGATTCTTTTGTAACAAGGTGGTAAAGATAAGCTGCTGTACGTATGGTATCTTGCAAAATTTCAAGCCTTTTGTAGGAATACAAAAAACGTGATGTATCTTATAGAGCAGACACTATGAATTGGCTCCCTTTTGTCCTGCCTTCTTCTACTATAAAGCAGTAACACTAAAATACTTGACTGTGCAGCCTCCCAGTGACATGGTCTAGGCAATGAGAAACAGACATCTTCAGAAAGCTGTCCATTGATGCGCTCACACACGCTCACTCACATGTGTGTGAACACACACACACACACACATGCACAAGTGACTGCCTCTTAAGCAGAAGAGCTCTCTCTTCATCCTGCTCAGACTGCTGAAATGAGAGCAAGATAAAAAGACAGAAAATGGCTAAGTGCTTATTGGCTTGCTCCTTCAGCCACTGTATCAGCCCTGGATTCCCTACTGCTATAGTTACTTATGCAGGTCACTATTTGTTAGAATTCTGTTGCTTGCAGCTGAACGTATCTTTATCTGTTACACTTTCTTCACCATTTGCCATAGTCACTGTGTTTCTCTAGACCATAGAATACACATATGTGGGGCTCACAGTGTCCATCACAAACAGCCAAGGCCTTTTTTTTTAGAGCTATGGCTTAGTGTTCTCCATAGGTAGGTGTCAGGATGTCAGGTTTAGGTGAAAAAGTATGAATCTAATCCACTGTCCATTAGCAGCCAGTTGAAGAGCTGATTGGCTGTGGACTCGAATAAAAAGTAAGGGTCATTTAGTGAGATTTTAATCACTAATGACAATACATGGCACTACAACATAAGGGAGTACTGTATAGCTAACCGAGACAAACAGGCCAGGATTCAAATACTGAAATTGCTACATACTAAAAATGATTGCGAATAATTACTTTAAACTCTCTAGACCTTAGTTTTTGCCACTGTAAAATGGGGATAATAACTTACCATTCAGCATTACAACTAAGATAATGTGTAGTATTATCTGTAAAGCAACTATTGCAATGCCTAGAAATTATAATAGGTGATCCACCAAAAAAAAAAAAAAAAAA
>PVKE010034474.1:0-17388 GCA_004027555.1 Craseonycteris thonglongyai
TGGGTGATGTGATGTGGAGTTGTCCATTGGGAAACTGTCTGATTGTTACCAACCAATGTCACCCCATTAAATTTGACAGTAAAAAAAAATAAAAAAATAAAAAATAAAAGATGACAAGGGGGGGAAGCCGATGGCTCAGTGGGTTAAGTGCTCACTGAGCAGTGCTTTTGCAGCGTCAGGGACCAAGGATCGAATCCCGTCCCCGGCCCGTGCAGACCTATGTGCTGAACTTGGGAGTGCCCCCAGTTCAGTTCTCTCTCTCTGTGTGTGTGTGTGTGTGTGTGTGCGTGCGTGTGTGTGTGTGTGTGTGTGTGTGTGTATATATATAGTCTGTCAAAAACAATAAAAATAAATGCATACATACATACATACATACAAAAGATGACAAGGGGAAGCTGAGATGGCTCAGTGGGTTAAGTGCTAGCTTTTCAGCCTTGGAGACCGAGGATCAAATCCTGGGCCCAAATTCTGGGCCTGACCCATGTGGACCCATATGCTGAGCTGGGGTATGCCCCCAGTTCAGTTCTTGCTGGGGCCTACACAGGAGTCTCCTGGCCTAGTTCCTAACCTGTGCAGCCCTGTACCCACCTGTGAAGTAAAACTATATGGAAAATTAATGCTGTCAACTATGGAGACTGCTCTGGGCCCTCTCCCCCCCCCCTCTCTTTGTCTGTCTCTCTGTCAAAAAACAATAAAAATATATCTTAAAAAAAAATAACATTAAAAAGATGACAGGACAAAGTGAGATATGAGATGTAGTGAGAAGGGAGGAAAGAGTTGTGAAAGGTGAAGGCTACATTCCAGCTAATGAAACTGGTTGCATGGTGGTGTCTTTTATTGAAATAAGTAAACATTGAAGACTGACTTTTAGCAATTTTGGCTAAATGGGCTGCCTCCAAATGAATATGCTAAGAGGCCATGTCTGAGTATGTGGCACAATCCTTAGGACACAGACCTGAGACAGAGATAATCCTTTGGGCCACATAATCTTGAAGTGTAGGTGCAAAATGTGTTGAATTCCAATTTAAATTAGGATTTTGAGAGTTGATGGCTATGTGAAATTAAAAGAATCAATTATTCCTTCTGATCCAAAGATTATTGATCTCTAAGATGGGGACTTGTGATTATATATGAGCTAAACCTACTTAATTATTACCCTCATTGCATATAACATGGAGCATACATTTATAACGCAAACAGAATGACACTTAGATTTTTTTTCTGAATACAAAAAACATTCAATGAGCATAGAACAGTAAATGATTTTTAGAATTAATCTTCTCGAGGAGATCCTAGAATCTGATCTTTGTATAGATGTTTACTCTATCTCAGGATGAGGTGATAGCCCATCTGCCCAACCCATACTAACAGAAACAATGAAACATCTGAAAGTGGGTCATAAACTTCAACAACAAATCCCACTTCTTATTTTTTTTTTTTCAGATCTAGCAGAGGAACAAACAAAACAAAGCAGATAATTTTTTAAAGTGTTGTTTAGAGTTCATAAACTTTATTTATCAGTTGGCTTTGTAAATTACACTTCCGAGTATATTTACATATGGGTAAATATAACCCTAAGACACTTGGCATATTTATCTGTTTGGATATTTAAAAACAAGGGCAATTGTTACATGGAAAGAAAAGGATTTGTAGAACAAAATGATAGGAATCACTGATGAAGGAACTATTGTGAGGTAAGTATTTGACCCTTAAGAAACAGAAAAAAGCACTCTAGGAATATACATGTACAAGAGGTCTGTCCGGAAAGTATCCAGCTGTGTAATATGAAAAATAGATCCATGTACTGAAGAAAAGACAAGATAAAAGGGATATTGTACAACAGACAATGATACTTCCGTCCCCTTCAAAGTAGACACATTGAGACCTCACACAGTTCTCCCAGCATTGCTTCCACAAGTCAATAGCAACTGTAGCACAATGTCCCTTCTGCTCTGGCAGCAGAAGCCATGGAGCAAGTTTTGCTATGACATATTTCATGCCAAGATCTTGAATCAAAATCTCAGACACAGTAATGTTTGGAATCCCCAGATCAGCTTCTAGTTCTCCCACTGTCAGTCATCGATCTTTGTTGATTGCAGCTGATACACGGTCCACATTCTCAAGTGTTCTGCCTGCTGCAGATCTTTCAGAAAGTGGATCACTGTCAAAAAATTTTTAATCCTCTTTGAAGCATTTTGTGTCATACTTTTATCTGTGTAGCACTCACTGTATCATTCCTGAAGCCTTATGAATCATCCAAATAGTTCCCACAGCGGAATGTCCAAGAAAAATTTGATGTACTTTCATTGCTCTACTTGTTCAGTTATTTTAAATGTGATGCCTACTCAGTACACATTTTCACTCAACAGGGACAAGCACCCTCACTCACAAATGCAGTGAAGTCATCATTGTTCACACATGCATACTCCCGTCTACTCTCCTTGGCTGCCATATTACATCATTGTCATGCAAAACATTGTCACTACGTTTACAATGGCTGGATTTTTTTTTGAACAGACTTTGTGTATTTGTGTCTGTGTATATATATAATTTTGTGGCCAGCTACTCAATGTGTATTAGCCAACTGTGACTTATTATGCTTAAAGTATCACTCTGTAAAATAGATGTAACATGTGCTCAAACCTGCAATGTAACCTACTCTTGTATGACAAGTGTAAAAGCAAAATGAGTATTTCCTAGGGAAAGAAAACAATATCTTTGATTTTCTTGTTTTCATTCTTGTCAAGCCTTACATTTCCTTTCACATTTTATACTTAGACAAACCTGTGTAATTAACATCACATATTTATTCTTACTTCATTAGTGACATTTCTACCTGCACTATTAAAAAATGGGCTGATGTTTTATTTATGATTTTTTATAGCCTTACTTATTACCATTCACGTCATTCACATTTAACAAAGACAGAAACTAATAAAAGCCAGGTATTGGGTATTATTTATCTTTGTCCCTGGCCTGATACAAGCTTTAATGAAAAAAGGAATAAAACTTAGACAGTGGTAATTACTCCAATCACCTTTACCTCACAATGCAGATGGAGTATAATGTTATGTCCTTCATGTATTCACATCACAGTGAAAAATACACAGCACCGTCACTAAGCATAAGTCAAGCTGAACAAATGGGTTTTTAATTTGCACTAGAAAACACAGTCAACCCACTGTACCTGATCTTACATAGAAGGACATTACAAAGACATATGAGAGGTTAATGCATGTAAAATAGTGGACTCAAGGAGATGTGGTCGGGAAAAAAAAAGCATATTTAAGGTTAAGCAATATAACAACACAACAGCACATCAATCAAAAGACTACTTTGTAATGAAATTCCATGCTAGGAAAGGGACATTATAAAAGAAGTGCAAATTGAATGCAGATCAAATGCCTAAAAAGAGGCTATCATAAACCTTAAAGAGAGTAATGATTTAGATTAAGGAACAAATCAGAAATAGTAGGATAGTTAAGACCATGTAGTTGAAAATCACTATAGCTGATTATTACAATCATTAATCTGTTGATTCTGATTGACGGCAGTCACAAAGAAAAAATGGCAAGTGCTTTTAACATATGGGCCTATCCTGTTTGTGACAACTGTCTATAAATCAACGATGCATGAAAAAAAGCTTTATGGAGAACTAAATAGAACTGAAGTGCTTAAATTGACGCTGTTTAAAATGCTATCATAATTTTAGGACAGATTTAATATATTATGCTTAAATATGTTCTTCACAGAAATGTGTTGTTTACAAAGGCAAAGTGAAGAGACTTCATTTAAATTCCAGTATTTTCTCTCATTATTATCTGAATTTTAGGATGCAACATGCATATCCAATAAATGCATTACTAATATGGATAAGGCAATATAACAGGGAGTCTGCATGTGTTATTATATACAAGAACCTTGAGATGGGTATTATTATTTTTATATACAGATGTCAAATGGGTTCAGAGATTTTGAGTTGCTTATTAAATGTCATGAAATTATTTTAATCTCAACTTTCTGACTTCAAGTTCAATGCTCTTTGGTTTAACACACAATTACTGTCTTTAAAGATTTGTTTTTGTTGTTTTTTGACAGAGAGAGACAGACAGAGAGAGACAGAGAGAAGGAGGAGGGCCCATAGCAGTCTCCATAGTTGACAGCATTAGTTTTCCGTATAGTTTCACTCCACAGGTGGGTGCGGGGCTGCACAGGGCAGTAATTGGGCCGGGAGCCTACCGCTTAGGCACCAGCAAGAACTGAACTTGGGGCACACCCCAGTTCAGCATATGGGTCTGCATGGGCCAGAGCCACGATTCAATCCTCAGTCTTCGGGGCTTCAAATTGAGCATTTATCCCACTGAGCCATCCCAGCTTCCCCCCACAATTACTTTCTGAATGAGCAGAATTATGGGCTGAATTCTGTCCCCCAAAAGTTGAAACCCTAAACGATAATACCTTATAATGTGATTGAATTTGTAAATAGGGTCTTTAAAGAGTTGATTAGTTTAGGATGAACCTGTTACTGTGGGCTCTAATGAAATCTGACTGGTTTCTCTATAAGAAGATTAAATTCATACATACAAATAGACAAGGGGGAAGCTCACACATTGAAAAAGGACTGTGTGAGGACACAGTGAAAAAAGGTGGTCCTGTTCAAGTCAAGAAGAGAAGCCATAGAATGACACAAAACCTGCTGAAACTTTGATCTTGGACTTGCAGCTTCCATGATTATGAGAAAATAAATTACAGGTGTTTAAGACATACAAACATGTTTGTTTGTTTTTATGAGAGCTCCAGTTAACTAATATATCTTCTCATCTAGGAAACAGATAAAACATTTTCAAATATTATACCTTATTATATTCTAATAATTTTAAGTAACAGAAGTAAGACAAAAATATTTTCAAATTCCACAGATTAAGCATGAAACTCAGTTCTTCAAATTCTTACAATCTTTTGATGCTTTATAAGCTTTTGCTTATATAATTCAAAAGAAAAAGTTGATAATACACAGGCAGGAATGGTGTGTGTGTATATATATACATATATACAGAGCTAAAAAAACATTACTGACATAACCTATTTACCTTGTCTTCATCCCTTGAGTATGTAATTCCACCAGCAGTTCTTCAGTCAGGACATAACATTCAAAGGCATGATTTCAGGAAAGGGAAGGGGGATGGTATTTCAGTTCAAATTCCAGGATGAGAAGCCAACTCATAGTCCTTATTCTCCTATTCTTATCTTAGTCCATTAGAAGGATAAATTCCATTAAATATACTCCATTAAACATAGCAAACCCAAGCCACCAGTCTTTGCTTTAGAATCCAGAAGGATGTTATCATTTCTTACTTATTTGTACCATTTTATGGATTATGGTTCAAATGAACTAGATCCTAGCCTAGATTCTGGCCCAGAACTTCATGTCAAGCAAGTGGCACTGGCATATATTTATTCTTTAGAAATTACCTCTGCCCCACTCAGGACCTCACCCTAGTAACACGAATGCCTTGCTGCCCTGAATCATTTTACTCTAAGACTACGAAAGAGAGTTTTCTCTGTCACAGTATAAGAATATGAAATAAGATTCCTGAGACATTGTTTATTACCAATTCATCTGTAGTGACCAATTTCTTTCTTTCTTGACATTAGATAAGACTTTCAAGATATAAAACAACCTGGTGCAATGATTTTTCTCTTCTCCTAAAGAAAATTGCATTGGGAGATAGAAAGAGGGAGGGGGATCATAACTGTGACAAAAGCTTGCTTTAGAAACAAAAATCTAGTAGAAGGATGAGAGAGATGAAATATAGTAATCTCAATAATGAAGTCATCTGACTCAATTTGTTAAAAAAATCACAATTAACACAGATGGGATTTATGAAAAATCCAATGATTTGATCTCAGTGACCCTCAGATAATGCAGTGTTATAGTTCCCAAAACAGAAAGTACAAAAAATGACCTATGAACACTAGAATCGGTTACAAACTTATTGGAAATCAAATTACAATTTTAAACATCAGCTATTCATGATGACAATATTAGTACTTTTCATGCATGTCCAAACTTCTAAGCTCTACCCCGTTCCTTTAAAAACATTAAAGTCGTAAGTTATTTAGAGTCTTTCAAACACAGAGAGAAAGTTAAAGCAGCTGCCTGTCAACTAACTTAATCAAAACAGTATAAGTACATCTATTGAAGTTCAGTTGGCATTTAGCAGCTCACTATTATCCAGGCAATGGCGCTTTTAAAAATAAAGAGATAAATTTAAACAACAACAACAAAAAATGTTAGTTTTTCTTATGATAGTCCTAGAGAAGTCTAAGTTTTAAGTCCCTATATATGAGGACTGTCCAGAAAATATCCAGCCATGTAATAAGAAAATTAGAGGCATTTGTGGATGGATTTTTCTAAATAACCCTCATATATTTTAAACATGGAGAAAATAATATGTAAAGCACTATTGAACATTCCTTGAATAAGAAAAAGACGATGGGAGTTAATTTTATACACTGAGTATTCTAAATACCTGTATAAAAAATATGTGAATACATGATTGCAAAACATTTTCTAAACTTTATTTAACAATAAAGCTCCTCATTATAAGAAGCAAATACTAGGAGAGCTAAAATCTCTGGATTGTCTTAAAAGGCCATTAAAACTAGATAACTGGTTAAACGAAATCAATGTCAATATTACAGAGAATCATTTCACAACATTTTATTTTATGATAGATAAAATAAGTTGAAACTATGCTTTTTAAAAAAATATTTATTGTTTTGAGAGATGAGAGAGAGAGAGAGAGAGAGAGAGAGAGAGAGAGAGAGAGAGAGAGAGAGAAACAGAGAGAAACAGAGAGAGACAGAGAGAAAGAGAAAGGGCCCAGAGAGGTCTCTATAGTTGTATGTCATTAATTTTTTTTAATATATTTTTTATTTATTTTATTGTTATTATTTTTTTTATTAATTTTTTGACAGAGAGAGAGATACAGAGACAGAGACAGAGAAAGAACTGAACTGGGGGAACTCCCCAGTTCAGCATATGGTTCCGCATGGACCGGGGCCGGGATTCGATCCTCGGTCCCGGGTGCTGCAAAGTGAGCGCTTAACCCACTGAGCCATCCCGGCTTCCCCATTATTATTTATTTTTGACAGGGAGAGAGAGAGATACAGAGATAGAGACAGAGAGATAACTGAACTGGAGGAGCTCCCAGTTCAGCATATAGTTCGGCATGGGCCGGGGTCAGGATTCGATCCCCGGTCCCCAGTGCTGCAAAGTGAGCACTTAACCCACTGAGCCATCCCGGCTTCCCCTAAATTTTTTTGACATAGTTTTATTTCACACAGATGGATATGGGGCCACACAGGGCACAACCAAACTGGGGGCCTCCTGCATCGGAGGTGAGAACCTTTGTTGCCATCCTGGTGGTTACCAGTTGTGTTCTGCAGTTAGCATGTGGATTTGCCTGGGCTGGGGCCAAATTTGGTTCTTGGACGTCATGGTTGCAAGTCAAGTACTCATCCTGTTGCGCTATCTTGGCATCCCAAAACTACACTTTTTCTATAGATTTAAACTTTACATTAAGTGTTAATACAATGTAGTTTTTCAGTAAAAAAGATACCACATTAATAATAACTTTAGAATATTCTGTTATGTATGTTCTGAATTATGGATACTATGTTTTACAATGTTATTAAACTTTCTAATGACAGAATCTAAAAAATGTTTTAATATTTAATAATTCTGCAAACTAAAACAAAGTTATAGTATATAAAATATAGTTGATATTTATGACATTCTAAAGCATAAAAGAGCTCAATGGTATGGTAAAAGGCAGCCTATAGTCAGAGTCAAGCCCTAGCATTTAGTCCTGGTTCTATTATTAGTTAAGTGACAAGGATATGTTATTTGATGATCCCAGTTCTGTCGACAGTAACAGTAGCAGATAGTTAAGGTCTATTGCAGCTTCTGCCTGTATAGTACATTTCCACTTCAATAGAATGTATTATTTAAAAATCTATCTCCACTTTTATTATACAGATTTCTGGTTCTAAGTTAATGATTTTAGCCTTTGGAATTTGCTCAGAATTTAAAATTACTGTATGTATATGATAAAGCTACATAAACTTCATATATTTTCCAGTTAAAATGACAAGACATTGCCAATAAGAGATTATAGTTACACAAGAAGAATGTATTATATCTTAATAAGTAATAATTAGACATTATATATGTTTCACTATAGTAATATTTAATCTATGAAGCGCTTTGAAATTTCCAATACTTATAAGGTTATGTTTTATATTTATTAAAAATCAAAATTTTAGAAACATATGACCTCACTTATAGGTGGAATAGAAAACTGAAAGGAACAAAGAAACAAAGACTCATAGACACAGTTAATAGTTTAGTGGTTACCTGAGGGTAAGGGGGGAGGTGGGTGGGAGAGATGTAGGGGCTAGGGAGGGGGAATCAAACACACAGCGATGGAAAGTGAGCTGATTCTGGGTAATGAGCACAAAATGCAATGTATAGACAATGTAACATAGAATTGTATACTTGGAAACAATGTAATTGATATCAATTAATGTCACCCCAGTTAATTTAACAACAACAACAACAAAAAAGGACATAGGGACCATAAAAAAGAATGAGTCAGAAATAAAGTATACAATAACTGAAATAAAGGACAAATTAGAAAGAATCAACAAAAAATTAGATGCAGCAGAGGATCAAGTCAGAGATTTAGAAGACAAGGTCAATAAATCAATAAACAAGAGTTGGTGAGGATGTGGAGAAAAAGGAATGCTTGTGCACTATTAGTAGGATTGTAAACTGGTGCAACTACTGTGGAAAACAGTATGGAGGTTACTCAAAAAATTAAAAATAAAACTACTTTATAACCCAGCAATTCCACTCCTAGATATTTATCCAGAGAAATCCTAAACATCAATTTAAAAAGATATACCAGGAACCCCCTTGTTAACTAAAACCCTGTTACAATAGCCAAGATATGGAAAAAATGCCCATTAATTGATGATTAGATAAAGAAATTGTGGTACATTTAGACAATGGAGAATTACTTTGACATAAAAAAGAATTAAATCTTATCATTTGTGACAACATGGATGGACCTAGAACGTATTATGCCAAGTGAAATAAATCAGAATGTGAAAAAAAATACCATTAATCTCACTTATATGTGAAATCTAAAGAACAAAATAAAACAGAGACAAAGTCATAGGTACAGAGAACAAATTGATTGTTGCTAGAATGGAGGATGTTGAGGAGATGGGTGAGAAAGGTGAAGGAATTAAGAAGTACAAATTGGTACTTACAGAAGAGTCACAGGGTTGTAAAGTATAGTCTGGGGAATATAGTCAATAATATTGTAATAACTATGCACAGTGTCAGATGGGTATGAGACTTATTGGGGGATCACTTCATAAATTATATAAATGTCTAATTATGCTGTACATTTGAAACTAAAATAAAATAATATTGAATGTCTACTATAATTAAAAATAGTCATGGTTAAAAATAAAGTATAGCATAAGGAAATAGTCAATAATATTATTACTACACACAGTGTCAGATGAGTAATAGATTTATATTGGGGTTATTACTTGGTGAGGTATATAAATGTCTTATCACCATGTTGTTTTATACACCTGAAACTAATAAAAATAATAAAAAATAAAATAAAATATGAGAAAAAAATCAAACTTTTAAATTTATTAGTGAGTATATCTTTTAAATAAATACATTTTGCTATATTATTTCTAAAAAGCTTTGTGTTTGACAAAATAAAGACTTATCCTCTATATAGGTGTGTATATAATTAGATTTTGTGCTGTCCCTGATAAATTATTGTTATTATGAATTGTAGTTGTACCTAAATACATATAACCGTATTTGATTGTGGGTTTTATGACCAGATTTTACTTGTTAGAAAGTAGTTAATTTTCCCTACACATCCTGACCTTTTATTGGGTGGATGACAGAGTTTTAGGTCAATTTTCATCTTACTTGAGCTGTTGCAAAAACCATATAAATGGTCTTTTTTAAGTTTTTTACACATTTTCTCATTTCCAGACTCTCTCACGTTTTATTAACAGAGCTTTTTTTGCTAATTCACAAATCTAATAATCCATGTTATTCTGCAGCTCACAAATGTCCAGCAATTCTTAGATGCCTATATCAGAATCCAATTCCATCTTTTGCCTGTACTCTAGCCACAGCACAATGCTCTTGGTCTCTTGTTTTGTCTTTCTTCTACCTCCCATTCTTCCCTATCCCATCCAAGATAACATGCAAAATTAATAGAAATATATATAAAGCCCTATTATTCAAGCACACACAAATACATTCATAAACATACTTGTGTGGGTCTGTGTACATACATGTATTCATGCATACACACACACCAGTACATGATCATAGTAAATTATACCTTTATTATTTCTCAGGATACTCTTTCTTTCATCCGTTGTTCACACCATAGTGGATTTCCTGCCAATTTCTAAATATGCTAGTTATATGTTTATCTCTGTCTCTACTTACTTGACACTCTTACCATTATCCTCTAACTGATGCATCTCTGTGCCTCAAAATTTTACACAAACTTCAAAACGGAGCCCATGTGCACCTCTTTCAGTGACATTTGCGCTAATGATTCCCTTATAGAATCTACCACTCATTATTTTTGATATATTGATAACTTCCACTGTCTTTATAATAGATTATTAATGTTATGAGAGCAGAAATTCTTCCAATTATTTTCACTCTTCCACAGTTAATTCAAATGTTTAATGAATGAAGAGGAACTACCTATATTATCTCAAACTATTATTCTAAATATAATATCTGTCTCCAGAATCCATATGATTTTTTAATTGTTTTTGACAGAGCAAGAGAGAGAGAGAGAGAGAGAGAGAGAGAGAGGTTTCCAGAGAAGTCTCCATCATTGTACATTAGTTTTTGATATAGCTTCATTCCATAGGTGAGTACAGGGATGCACAGGGCAGAAACTGGGCTGGGGTCTCCCACATGGGAGGCATACTCCTGTGAGCTGGAGGTCTCCTACATGGGAAGCAGGCCTGGAGCAGGAGCCAAACGGGAGGCCTCCCACATGGAAAGCTTGCTTTAATGAGAAATGAACTGGGGGCAACCCCAGCTCCGCATCTGGGTCCTCACTGGCTAGGGCCACATTCAATCCTCAGACCCTGGGGCTGCAAGATGAGCATTCAAACTGCTTAGCCATCCAGGTATCCCCTACATGATTTTAAAGATTTATTTTTATTGTTTTTTGACACAGAGAGAGAGGCAGACAGAGAGAGATAGAGAGAAGGGTAGGGCCCAGAGCAGTCTCCATAGTTGACAGCATCAGTTTTTCATATAGATTCACTCCACAGGTGGGCACGGGGCTGAGCAGGGCAGGAACTGGGACGGAAGCCTCCCACATAGGCCCGGGTAGGAACTGAACTTGGGGCACACCCCAGTTCAGCATATGGGTCTGCCTGGGCCAGGCCCAGGGTTTAATCCTCAGGCTCCAGGGCTGTGAAGCAAACACTTAACCCACTTAGCTTTCCCAGCTTCCCCCTTGATTTTAATATAATCTGTTTCAGGTATCTTCTATAAATGTAATTGAAAACAATCATGGACATTACATGCATTATAGAAGAACTTCTTATATTTTATTTTGAGATGTGGCAATCACTTTGACATCAAGGATAATTTAAATTCACTGGAAGACTAAAGAATGTATCAAAACCGCAGTCTCAGTTCTCATTAATTCACATAAAGATCATCACCATTGACTTATAACTGTCTCTCCAGATCTAGAGACATCCAGAAGGCAGATTATCTGGTCAGAGAAAATTTGGTAGACCAAATTTTCTAAAACAATACTTTTCACCTACATCTCCTGAATCAACTTGTTATGCCTCCTCTCTAAATCATACAACCCCACTAAAGCCATGGTCTTCACATCTCTCATAAATGAGTCTGTATGTCTTCAAATTTATCACTCACTACTTCCCTAAGTGAATACTTTAGAAAATTGATCTAATATTCCCCCCATAAAATACGCCGCAAATCCCTGGCTCTGCTCCATTGCTTACCTCATTCCAACCACCTGGAATGTCCTTGCCTTTTCTCTCCTCTCATTAAAGTTAAAATCTCCATGGAAATTTTACTTAACTGGAGTAATCCACAGTGATGTTTCTTTACCCTGAACTCTTAAGAAATTTATTACCTGAGCTACTAATTAGTAAAATAAACTACGAGCACTGTGTTGCAATTCAAACTTTTTCTCATAGAAGAAACATTTCTGCTCCAATTAATTTTCAGCAATGATTTTTTTTGTACTTTTTAACTTCCAAGCTTTTTTATAAGTGATGCTTTATATATAGCTTTCAAATATATACCGGTATTTGGAAAAATTTAAATATCTGTTTTAAAACATCTGAAAATAGGATCGCTTCTTTTTTTTTAATTTACTATGTGCTACTTTTCCCAGGAAGCTACTGAATGTATAAGATATGGGTTCTGTGCTACAAGGGTTTATTGTCTAGTATCAAAAACAAACAAATAAACTGAAACCAAGTAGTGAATATAATAATGGATATATATATATATATATATATATATATATATATATATATATATATATATATATATATACATACCACACTAAAGCTAATTTTAGTAAAATTTACAATTTTAGGAGGGAGAAAGTACATGTATTATATTCTTCAGTGAATGTCAAGCTGTAGTTTATCAGACAGGTATGATCAGAAAAACATTTTTATCAGAATGATCAAAAGCAAAAAGAAAAATATGACTAGGGCAACCAAAGGAAATATGGTTGTTTTGGTTATAGAAATATGTACTCCTTCCATTCTTCATGTGTTGTTGAACATGGTAGATATTCAAAATTGAAAATTGAATGAAAAGAGTGAATTATAAGAGATCTGTGCAGGGTTCAGATAAAAATGAACTCATTGAACAATATGTATCAAACTATATTAAACTGTTTATAATTCATCACAAACTAATCAGTGAGGTATCTCCATTTTACAAATCAGGAAACTGAGGCCCAAAGAAAGGTCCTTGTTTAAGTTAGAGGTAAATCGCAGACCACAGATTTGTACTCAGATTTCTAAATTCCATCTATCCATCTTTAGTATGCATCACCCTAACTATCAACTTGCCATGGAATTGTGAAAAAGGATGGCATACATGAGGGCTATCTGGAAAAAATACAACCATTGTGAATATAAGAAGAATGGTTACATGGCTGGATACTTTCTGGACAGCCCTCCTATAGGCAAATGCAAACAGTTACTGTTTGCTTACATTGTGAGCAAAGCTCAGAGTTAAGAGCAGTTAGTATAAAACATATTGTGAAGGGCTTTGACTGTCAAGTTAAGGCATAAACTTTATTTTATAGGCTGTGTCATGCCATTGAAGAATTTGAAAGAGATTTGTATGTTAAATCTTACTATCCAAATTGTGTGAAAGGACTAGGGAGGGACGTGATTGATGAGAGTAAAAGAGTTAGGCACTTATAAAAAATGTAACAACTCTGTGGAGAAAAAAAGTAAGGGTCTAACAAAAGCATTAAGAGTAGAAAGAAGTAAAAATAATCACACTGTTTAGGAGATAAAATGTATAGAACTGTAGGAAAAGTTGTCTGTGACAATCGAATGACCGCATGAATTTTAGGACAACTTCCAAGTTTTAACTTATGTGTGGCAGGAATGTCTTTACATTAGAAAAGGACAATAGGTTGAAGGGTAGATTTCAGTCTTGTAAGGTGTGTTTATTTAGGGGACATCCAGGGGAAAGTATATAGCCACAAAAAGAAGGCTCATGATCATTTAGAGTTTAGGTGTTCTTAAATTGCAAAGAAGCAGTCAAAGAATCAAGTGGAAAAAGATAGGTAATGATTTTATGGAAAAGAAGAGATTGAGGGTCTCAAGGCAGGAATGCTCACTGGGGTAAATAGTTGAAACTTTGTTAAAAGCTGGAATTAAATCTAAAATAGAAAAATATTGTAGGGTATTGGTGACTTAAGAGTGATAGCAATGAAGTTGTGGAAACAGAACACTGAATGAGCCCCTGCTCAAATGTATAATGTTTCCATATCTTCCTCCTTACCATCATTTCCACACCCAGTCACCCTATTAATGTGTTGAACTAGTGTTGTATATTTGTTACAACTGAGAAGCCAATATTGATTCATTGTTCTTAACTAGAGTTGATAATTTACATCAGGGTTGACTTTTGTAATGGTACATTCTGTAAATTTTGACAAAATTATGATGATGTGTATCCACATTATAGTGTCATGCTGAGCAGTTTCACTGCCCTAAAAGACCTCTGTGCTTCAAATACTCATTCCTCTTTCCCTCCCCTTGAACCCTGGCCAATCATTGATCTTTTACTGTCTCCATATTCTATATGCTCTAGAATGTTATTTAATTGGAAACATATAATATGTAGCCTTTCAAATTGAATTATTTTATTTAGCACTAAGTTTTCATGTCATTTAGTGGCTTCATAGCTCATTTCTTTATATTACTGAATAATATTCCATTGTCTGGATGTACCACAGTTTGCTTATCCACTTGCTACTGAGGAATACCAGGGTTTCTTCCAATTTTTGCCAATTATATTTAATCTGCTATAAATATTTGTGTATAGGTTTTTGTGTGAGCATAAATTTTCAACTCATTTAAGGAATGTGATTGATGCAACTAATCCATTTTTTGTGTTAGGCAATAAATTAATATATTTTTATAAATAAAAAATAATCAAAGTAGGAAAATATAATCAATTGTCAGTACCTACTACAGTTATATTCTGTGAAGGCTTAGAGAACATAGAATTAACTCATACTAAGCCATGGTTTCTAGTTGAAATACCGTACACAGTTAAGTCATATGGTCACAACAATTTTATCAACCAGTCAATACATAACCTTTTGTTATGTATGTTTCTATGTTCGAACATCTTATTTTACATAAATAAATAACATGCACACAAACATACATGTAGTTAAATTCATTAATATTGAATTTATATTTAACAGCACTATACCTCATGCCTAAATTAAGACTATCTCACACATGTATTCTCTCCACAAGGCAAATAGTAGTCAACTTGTATTTCAGTACTACATAGTACTTCAGCATTATGCTTAAGGGCCAGTAAAATAACCAAAAAAAGAAAGAAAGAAAAAGAGAAAAGAAAATAAATAAACCATACAAAAAATGCTATAACTGTGGTGTTAGATAAACCAGGGGAAAAAATAAAACAAAACAAAACATTTGTTTATAGCATGAGAAGATGAAACATGAAGAAAGAACATTACCCGTTCAACCTGAGATGGAAATGTAAGTGGTGGATAGTTCAAGTTTTTCACTGATTATGTCTGTAATTGATTATAAAAATATCGCAAATATTTGAGTTGGGGTTATAAACTAATTATATTAGTAAATTCACAAATAAAGAATTGTGAGGATCTACTCTATGAACTTCTGGAGATGTTCCAGGACACATCACACATATTTGTATTTTTCATCACACATTTTCAATGTGGAATTTTCTTCTCTAGTAAAATTTCTCTACCCATTTGTTACCTGCAAAGTGAATGCTGCAATATATAATATTAATTTGAGCAGAATGAGAGATTGAGCTGCTTCATCAGTAATAGAAGTGTTTATTTTGTTTTGAAGATCTATAACAAACATATTTATACTTGTATATTATACATGAACTTATAATGGTGCAAGGCATAAATATAATTTCATGTATATAAAGTGGTATAATTTTTATTAATTAAATTTTGTCAATAACAGTCTATTAAAAATTAAACATGATAAGCTATGAAAAAACTCCATCATAATATGCTATAAAAATTTGGTTCACAAGTTATCAAATAACTAATTTAATGGATTTTCAAAATCAACCATATTTTTATTTATATTTTTCAGAACCTTCACCTTTGCCATAAGTATACCAAATATTGAAATATTTGGTAAAGTTAGAATAATTTAAGCTATTTATAGTATTCATATATGTTATTAAGATTATGTAAATACATTTACATTCCTAAATTTAATTATATTATTGAATTTCCATAAGAAATTAAATGAGAAAATTTTAGTTATATATTAATATATGTATTGATATAGTAACTTCCTGAAAGACATATTGTTAAATAATTGAGAACCAAGCTTTTTACTTATTTCTTCAACTTCATACATGTTATATTACTTCTCCACTTCAATGCCCTTATGTTGAGGCCTTCCAAATTGTACTGACTTGGAATTCATTAGCGACACCTAAAGTTCATTGTTGTCAAAGTCATTTTTGGTTGTCTAGCAGGGAATGAAGATCAGGCCTACACAAATGGTTTATTACTGGGACAGTCAACAGAATAAATCTGAATCCAGAATTCTTAGCTTCAGATATTTATTCTGAATTTTAAAACTAAAGAATCACAGAATCAACTAAAGGTGATCATAGGATTACATAAATTTGGATCTCAAAAATGTGTAAGAAATTATACATCATTATTTACAGTACTCAAGTATGCAAGTTTGTAAAATACGATTTATTTTTGAATCATGTGTTAATATTTAGCTTATTTGATTTAAAATATGTTTTAAAATAATTTGATAGAAGATTAAATTGAAGACCCTAAACTTTTTGAAAATCTAATATTTAAAGATACTATGGTTATCCATAAAGTGACAATTTCTTTGTCACATTAGCACTTAAAACGTGATTGCTTCTTTCATGATTTGCTTCAGAGCTTGTGCTTCCAGAGAGATTAATCCTATAAAGAGTTGAGTTATTCTAAACCTTTGACAGTTCTGCTGAACTTGTTGTTTCTCCCTCTAGAGTTTTATTAATACACTCAATTAGCTTCTTTGTCCCAGATTTCATGGAATAATTGCTAGAACTTTATTTGGTGCTTTTGAGTCAGGTGTTTATTCTGTGAGAGAATGTTTTTGAAGACTTTACTACTTTCTATGCAAAGTAAAATTATAAATTAAAATAGTTCTGATTTTTTAATGCTGAGGTCACATTTCAATAAAGAATATAAAATACACAAATTTCTTTTGTAATAATGTTCCTATTCATATCTTCTTGACCAATTTTACTAACAATTTTATGCATCATCTGCAAGCAACATGTTACTAATATATTTATGAATTTTAGATTGAGTTTATTATTTTCTGAAACAGTTTTATTAATAAATATTATCCACATTCATTTGCAATATTGGGTAAAATATGAATTAAATTTAATTTTAAAAAGGTTTAGATGAATTACCACAATGAATATATACATATATTAACATTAAATTG